>PVKS010007766.1:0-71394 GCA_004027875.1 Aplodontia rufa | reverse complement strand
AGACAGATCATCAAAACAAAAAATCAATAAAGATATCTTCAATCTGAACAACTCTATTAATCAATCAGGCTTAACAGACATCTACAGAATGTTCCATTCTAAGACAGCTGAATTTACCTTCTTCTCAGTGGCTCATAGATCCTTCTCTAAAATAGACCACATCCTAGTTCACTGAGATAATTTTTTTTTTTTTTTTTTTAGAAAGAGGGACAGTGAGAGAGAGAGAGAAAGAGAGAAACAACTTTATTTAGTTTTTCACATGGCCTTAGTTGCTCCTACACTCAGTTGTGTACGTGGTGCTGGGGTTTGAACCCGGGTCCTCATGCTTGCAAGGCAAGCGCCGAAACCGCTGAGCCACGGCTCCAGCCCCCACTGAGATAATCTTAATATAAAAAAGTGGATATAATCCCATGTATTCTGTCAGATCATAATGCTATGATCTTAGTAATCAACAACAAGAGAAACAACAGAAACTACTCAAACACTTGGAAATTGAATAATTCCCTCTTAAACGAAGGATGGGTAAAAGAGGAAATGAGAGCAGAAATTAAGAAGTTCTTGAATGAGAATGAGGAAACAACATACCAAAACCTCTAGGAAAGTATGAAGGCATTATTAAGAGGTAAATTTATAGCACTGAGTGCATACATCAAAAAACTACAAAGAGACCAGATAAATAGGCTTATGCTTCAACTCAAACGACTACAAAAAAAGGAACAATCCAACCCCAAAGCTAATAGAAGACTGGAAATTACCAAAATCTGAGCTGAAATTAACGAAATTGAGAACAAAAAAACAATACCAACTATTAACAAAACTAAGAGTTGGTTCTTTGAAAAAATAAACAAGATCAACAGACCTCTTGCCAACCTCACTAAAAGGAAGAACAAAAGAAAGCAAATCAACAAACAAAATCAAAGATGAAAGGGGGGATATCGCCACAGACTCATCCAAGATCCAGAAGATTATCAGAACCTATTTTGAAAATTTATACTCTGTCAAGTTTGATAACCTGGAGGACATGGAAAGGTTCTTGGACATATATGACATCCCCTCTTTAACACAGGAGGACACTGAAAATCTAAACCAACCTATCACGGATACCGAAATTGAAGCAGCAATCAAAGCTCTCCCAAAAAAGAAAAGCCCAGGTCCGGATGGATATACAGCAGAATTCAACAAACCTTCACAGAAGAACTAACATCGATCCTCTATAAGCTCTTCCAGGAAATTGATAGAGTGAGAACACTCCCAAACACTTTTTATGAAGCAAATATTACACTGATTCCAAAACCAAGGACTTGTCAAGAAAAGAAAACTATAGACCAATTTCCCTGATGAACACTGATGCAAAAATCCTTAATAAAATGTTAGCCAATTGGATACAAAAGCACATTATAAAGGTAATTCGTCATGATCAAATGGGCTTCATTCCAGTAAAACAAGGCTGGTTAAATATACGCAAATCGATAAATGTGATTCACCACATAAACAGAACTAAAAACAAAAATCATATAATCATCTCAATTGATGCAGAGAAGGCATTTGATAAAATTCAACACCACTTTATGCTCAAAACTCTGGAAAAGATAGGGATGAAGGGAAGATACTTTAACTATGTCAGATCCATTTACGACAGACCCATAGCCAACATGATCCTCAAAGGAGAAAAACTGAAAGCATTTCCACTGAATTCAGAGACATAAGACAAGGCTGTCCGCTTTCCCCACTCTTGTTCAACATAGTACTTGAAACCCTTGCCAGAGCTAACAGGCAAGACAAGGAAATCAAAGGATTCGTATAGGAAAAGAGGAAGTTAAGTTATCTCTGTTCGCTGATGACATGATTCTATACCTAGAATAACAATAACATCGGCCAGAAAACTCCTAGAGCTTATAGGTGATTTCAGCAAAGTAGGTGGCTACAAGATCAACTCCAGTAAGTCACTAGCATTCCTTTACTCCAGCAACAAATCCGCCAAAGAAGAAATCAGGAAATCTCTCCCATTAACCATCTCCTCCAAAAAAATGAAATACTCGGGCATTAACCTTACAAAGGATATTAAGGATCTCTACAAAGAAAACTATCAAACACTAAGAAAAGAAATTACAGAAGACCTAAGTAGATGGAAAAACATTCCATGCTCATGGTTAGACAGAATCAATATAATAAAAATGACCATTCTACCCAAAGCCCTATACAGATTTAATGCAATCCCCATCAAGATACCAATGGCATTCTTCACAGATATAGAAAAAGCAATTCTCAAGTTCATATGGAATAACAGGGCACCCAGACTAGCCAAAACATTAATCTACAGGAAGGAAGAAGTAAGGGGTATCTCAATTCCTGACCTGAAATTATACTACAGAGCCCTAGTAGCAAAAACAGCATGATATTGGTATCAAAACAGAACTGAAGATCAGTGGAACAGAATAGAAGATCCTGAGACAAACCCCCATATCTTTAACTATGTGATATTTGATAAAGGGGGCAAAAGCATAGTGTGGAAGAAAGATAGCCTATTCAACAAATGGTGTTAAACAAATTGGATATCTATGTTTTGGCAACTGAAGCTGGATCCTTATCTTTCACCCTGCAGAAAAATTAAATCAAAATGGGTCAAAGATCTGGATATTAAGCCAACAACTTTAAACTTACTAGAAAAAGAAATAGGGTCAACACTACAGGACATAGAAGTCGGCAGCATCTTCCTTAACAAAACTCCCATGGCTCAAGCAGTAAAGTCTAGAATAAATGAATGGGATTCAATTAAACTAAAAAGTTTCTGCACAGCTAAAGATCAAGAGCATCAAGAGAGAACCTACAGAATGGGAGAAAACCTTTGCCTGCTACACCTCGGACAGAGAGCTAATATCCAGAATATACATGGAACTAAAGAAACTAAACACCAAAACCACAAATAATCCAATCAATAAATGGGCTACAGAACTTAGAAGAAGCTTCTCACCAGTGGAAGTCCAGAAGGCCCATAAATATACAAGAAAATGCTCTACATCATTAGCTATAAGGGAAATGCAAATCAAAACTTCAATGAGATACCACCTCACTCCTGTTAGAGTGGCAAAAATGAAGAATACAAACAACAGATGCTGGAGTGGCTGTGGGAAAAGAGGAACACTTTCACACTGTTGGTGGGACTGCAAACTGGTTCAGCCACTCTGGAAAGCAGTGTGGAGAATCCTCAAAATATTAAGGATGGAACCACTTTATGACCCAGCTATCCCACTTCTGGGTATTTTCCCAAAAGAGTTAGAATCAGCATATTAGAGTGATGTGGCTTCATCAATGTTTATAGCAGCTCAATTTACTATAGCTAGATTATGGAACCAACACAGATGCCCTTCACTCGATGAGTGGATACAAAAACTTTGATACATATATACAATGGAATACTACTCAGCCATTAGAGAAGACGCTATTATGGCTTTTGAGATCAAATGGATGGAGATGGAAAGAATTATGCAAAGTGAAGTATCCCAATCTCGGAGACTCAAGGGCCGAATGGTTTCTCTCTTCTGTGGAAGCTAGAATATATCGGGAAGCAGTATGTTAGACGGCTAAGCTAATAATAACTTCAAATTGTGTGATTCATATCTCAACAGGGAGATGACTCCCTAGGATACTTGGAGGTGTAGGCTGGGGGACAGGGTTGGGGGAGGGCTTAGGAAAATCACCTAGGAGACTGGAGGATGCGAATATAGGGGAATCATCTCAGAAGGTGATCTCTGACCTCCACAAGATATCCATTTAACTCACGGGTTCTTCTGGGGGAAACAGCAACATGGGGAACCCAAGCAGGGCATCCACGACATGGAATTAGCCCTAGATAACAAAGTATATACACATTTGTTCTTGAATGTTTGATAATGTTTCCCCCTCAATTGTAACTCTATATCATCTAATAAAAAAAGAAAAAAAATAAAACACCTTACTTATCTTAATTATGTCTCCCTTTTTAATATATCATATTTCTCCCCTGATTAGAATCACAGATCTCATGTACATTTCTACTTCTCCAGCACCTAACACTTGTGATGTCACTTTCCTAGCTAAATTTTCTTTAGCATTTTTAGTTATTCTCACCTGAAAAAAAATCATATGCATACATTTAGTCAAAAACATTTATTGACTCCATTATATGCTCAGCAATGTAAAAGAAACTGGAGATTTGAGAGTGAAGACAGCATAGTTGCCAAGGATTTATTTTCTAGTTATAAACAGGAATTTATAGCCCACTGCACTAACAGAGCTCTGAGCAATGCTTTGCAAGATAAGAAAAAAGAAAACACTGACCCTTATTTGAAGATGTCAGGAAAATATTATTCACCACCATTTATTGAATCCCCCATCTGTATTCAGTGCTACGATGAGCAGGTGTAGGCTATAGAAGAAACAAAATGTTCCATCCCTGTACTTGATGAGCATATCATCTCTTATCTATGAAGCAATAATGTTCTATACAAGGATGCAGGGAGTGTTGTGACTCAGTGGAATAGGGTTATTAACAATGTCAAAGATGAGGTAAATTTCCTGGGGAAAGTCAAGTCTTCAGCTGGACCTTGAAAATTTGTTTTGATTTAGATGGAAGTTGGATGTAGAGTAGATGACTTTGTAGACAAAGAAACAGAATAAGATAGAATACGGATGAATATAGCTATTGTAAAAAATTAATCTTTTTGAAGTGAAATAAATTAGTAGGCAATAACGAAAGAAAGCGTAGAAGAGGTTGGGTGAAGTCAAACATTCTGAGCTGAGCAGGTGAGATAAGACTTAATGCATCTTTAATTAGGATGCCCAGTTTGAGTGATGGTACTCTAACTTTGGGGTGGGGAAAGTGAGTGTCTATGAGACTCTCATGAGAGATTTGGCTTTTCTCCCTAAAAAACACACTTCCAAACATCACACAGATTTCTGATTAAATTTCCATAGATTTCACAGACTGAATCATTCCTTGAAATCCAAATTAATAACAAATTACTTTAAGGCTGATTTTGAGAGAAATTTATAAATTTAAACCTGGAAAACTGTGATACAGGACTATTAGCAGAATCGAACATAACCAGGTCAGAAAAGGATAACCATATGTTAGTCAGCTTTCTATCATTATAATGAAACTCTTGAGATTATCTACTTAGAAAGAGAAAAGATTTCTTTTGGCTTACAGTTTTGGAGCTTCCAGCCCATGATTGATGGGTGGCTTTGCTTTGGGCCTGTGACAAGGCAGCACAACAGGATGGGAGCATATGGCAGTACAAAGCAACTCACATTATGTCCAGGAGGCAAAAGAAAGGAAAAAGGAAGGGACCAAGGTCCCACAATCAAGGGCCCATCTCCAATGACATAAGGACCTCCCACAAGGTTCCACATCTTAAAGGCCCACCACCACCCAATAGCAGCAATGTGGACCAAGTTTTAACACAGTTCTTTGACAAGGAATTCATGACCCAAACTACAGCAACAATTCTCTGTAACATTACCCCTGTGGCCATTTGAGATGAACTTTATGCAAGGTGCTGTTTGTTCAGTGTCTAGAAGCAACAATTTTCCATGGGGGCCTGATATCTGTGTTCAGATATAAATACAGCCTACAAAAAGAAACCTTACATTAGTTGATCCTCTCCTTCTAGATTACTAGTATAATACATGACACAACTGGATAGAAATAAGCTAGCCTGAGATAACATTCAATAAGGAGTAGAGGAGAGAGAAGGCTCTGAGTTTTACCCAGTCTGGATACCATACTCTTGACAAATAAAAATCACTGCAGAATATCAGAATATGCCTCTATCTGAAAGTAATCTTTAACATGGGCTCCTAAGCAAATAAGTCCATGTTACTAATTTATGTCAGGACTAGTTTTTACTCTGGTCTTCTAGGCCTAGAGTATATATACTTCTTTACTGATTTGTGTCTTAAATAAATAGCAAGCATTTTACTGCAGTATTCATACAAGCAAGGCTCTACTTGGTGGAGCCAGGAATCTGATGGGCGGAGTTCCAGATACACTTTGTCACAGCCCAGCAGCCAACAGCAGGCAGCAGCATGATAATGTGAACACTTGCCTTTCAAAAGCCCGTGACCCTCAGCAGCATTTCGCTCTTTCTCTAGCTTCTATCTCTTGCACCTCAAGCATCTATTCTAAGTAAAGATTATTTCACAATCCTGTTTAAAGAATGGGAAAGCTAATCACCTTTGATTATATATATTAATCATTTAGCCCTAACATTTTCTGAAGGAAAACTACATACATACAGAATTACCTTCAACTATCTAAAGGCTGATTCTGCTTGAGTTTATCAAATTCTACTGAGTAATTTGAGTTTGGCTGGTGAGGAGGAATTTCCTCTTTTGATTAAACCCAATAAATGCTGGATGTTGATACCTGAATAAGGGAAAAGCTCACTTCAAACTTTTTAAACAGGAGGAAGCCTGAAAGCATTCACTTTCTGTGGAGAGAAAATACTGTGCTGAGTGAAAAAATGAATTTCAGTAAAGAAATTGCCATACCCAATTTGCTAAAGTTCTTTTCAGACTGTTGAAAGATTAAATGCTGTTAATAAGAGCTACATTATACAGTTTCATCTTTCACCTATACCTTTCATTTTTTGGGCAACAAAAAGGCCATTTCAAAAAAATAATTTCTAAAAGACATACAAGTTAATGTAATGTATAAAGTGTAACAGACTATTTCCAAAACCTCATGCACCTTTGGCTCCTCCAACAGCAGTACCCTAAGACTAGCTCAGTCATCATGTGATCTCTGCTGGGTTCCCTGCTTTCACAGTACCTCAGGACACACAGAAGCCCTAGAGGAGGAGGAGAGAGTCCTGAAGTTTGAGACCTCCTGAGCTGAAAGAGTAATTGATGATAATATGGTGACATTATAAAAGTTGTATACATGAAAGCCATTAAATAACATGAACATCTGATCCATCAGATGAAGACAACACTGAAAACATCTTGCAGACTGGAGATCTGCCCTCTATTCTCATCTTTACTCTGCTATACATTAGCACCATGCTTGTTATCATCTTCCCAGAATTTAAACAACCCACTTAATGTGTATTGGTGAGTTTAAAAAAACCCAAATCAGTCAGATTTTTTTGTATAACAAACGAACTTAAAACTTAGTGGTTTGGGGCTAGAGTGGTAGCTCAGGGATTGGAGCGCTTGCCTGGCATGCATGAGAACCCAGGTTCAAATCCCAGCACCATATATACAACTAAGTGTTGAAGTGTTGGAGAAACAAAGGCCAGATGAAAAAATAAATAAGTAAAATAGATTCTCATTCTCTCCCTCTCTCTCTCTCTCTCTCTCTCTCTTCCCACCCCCTTAAAAAAAAATCGTAGTGGTTTAAAACAACCACTAAGACTCATGAGTCTACAGGTCATCTACATGGTGCTGATCTGGCTAAGCTTATTCACACTTCAGAGGCCTTTCCTGGGACTCTGGGATGACTGTACTAGCCCATGTGGTGTCTCATCCTCAATCAGGCTGCCCAAACAGCTTGTTCACAGGGCTACAGGTAGTGTTCCTAGGCAAAGAATGGAAACACATACACATAGCTGCTTGAACTCACACCTAATTATTTTGCAGTGTTCTTTTTCTAAAGGAAGTCACAAGCCCAGTGTAGGTTGAAAGTTTGGATAAACAGATTTCACCCCTTTATGAGGAAAGCTGCAAAGTCTCCCACTGCAAAGAGAAGCAATACAAGGAGAAGTGGAGAATGGTAGCTATTTTTGCATTCTGTCACAGAAACAAGTAGACCTTCCAAGCAAAAATGATATTTCTTTACAGGATTTAATTTAGAATGAGAAGAATTCTTTCCAAAACCAAAGGGTCTTCACAAATCTAAACACATTACCCCATAAAGCCAGGCTTCCACAACACAAAAACTACCAGTTTTCCCCTCTGCGTTCTGTGGCCAGTCACTCCCATTCCCACCAAACATTCAGTTCACACCCAGGAAGGAAAGTTTGGAGGACAGTATTTGTTGAAAAGTAATTTAGGCAGCCTCCGGCCTGGAATGTATCCACTGAACTGGAAGATTCAGTAACTACAAAAATAAAACGCTTGATGGACAAATGAATGCTTGGCTCATTCTAATGGAGGGGACTGGAGAACAGAGGAACTGGCAGAAAAGGTCAGTGCAAGCTCAGTCCTCACCAAAGCACCAAAAACTCCCAGCCAGGCTCAAAGCCCTCAGGGCAGAAGAGGGAGGAGAGAAAAGCTCCTGACAGAAGGAAGTAGAGTATGTGTGAAAGCAAACCCAGAGAAAATGAAGGGGGAAAAAATGAGGCAATAGAAAATCTGGAAGACCAAAAATAAAATGACTTGGGTTTGAATAAAGTTCACTCTAGTTTTTCTGGAAAATGATTTACTGACATGCATGCCAATTTGCCTAATAGCATTTCTATAATATTAGACATACAGCAACAAAAATAAATAGGCCCTTATTATTTCAAAGGTATATTTTCAAGCCATGGATTATTATTCTTTTTCTTCTATTTCCTTCAGCCTAGGGTACTTTGTCAGGTAAATGGAGATTCACAAAAACACATTAACGAAGAGGGGAGCAGGGAAAAATATAGATGATTAACTACTGTGTGCCAGAAACTTCGCACATGTGAGATGATAGCATCTTAACAACCCAGAAAGGAAAATATCATTATATCCCTTTGACAAATGTAGAACTTTAGGTTTGGAACAGAAAATTAACTTATACAAGGACTCTGAAATGTTGTGGTTTCACAATCATTCTAGACCTCATTGCCCAGTTGCTTAACAAGATTCCTTAGAACTCTGAGATTATTAAAGGCATTTGTTTGGGTACTGGTATACCTATTACAGGCAGGATGGCGGAGGTACCAAACTGATGTCCCAAGTTAGTGACACATCCCAGGCTCAAATCCTTTCTGCGACCTTCCAGTCTGAGTTTCACATCACATCACAGAACTCACAACACAGAACTGAGAAGAAAAACCCAATCAGATAATTTATTCATTCATTCACTTTATATATAATTTATTCATTCACTTTACTTGGAGTGAATACTTTGTGATTTTGTTTTTTGTTGTTTTTTTTTTATAAAAATTGTTTCCTGAACTGCTGCTGTGTTCCAGGTGCTGTGTGAGAGAGTGCAGGTGGAACAATACAGTTCCTAGCCATGGGTGCTTGAGACTTAGCAATCCTAAAACAAATGCTGAATTGGGAGGGAGCCTCAAGCAAGAAGGAAAGTTTGAGGATTCAAGTGTTCAGGTTACTTCTACTTCTTCCTTTTCTCTTACTCCTTTGATGTTCGTTCTCCCTTCCTTTAGTAACCCCAGGTGTAATGATTTATAACAGTAGTATTTTATCTGGTATTGTTCAATGACTCAAACAGAACTGATCTGAGCCCCGGCTCACCACATACAAGACTTTCTTCTATTATTAAAGGAGTGAAAAACACAGCAGCTCTGGGGCTTTAAAAGTCCTGAGAACATTGACTATCCTCACAGCAGTTCTGTTAATCCCTTCAGTATGGTAGTAAAACTCAGTGCCAGGAATTCTCTCCACAGGCTGCTCACTGAAATATCTCCTTTTGCTGTAGTTTTATGTGTTTCTGTACTTTAGTACTATGCTAATGCCTAAAGGAAGCTGGGCTAGGGTGATACCTTCAGAATCCAAAGCTGGAGATAAATAGGCTTGGTCAGATGGCTTTATAGGAAGTGATCCCAGAAAGCAGAAAGGAGGGAGCAGGAAACAGGAAGTAAGAAAAGACAATAAAGTTATGTGTTCATAAGCTGGTTACCTCACTCTTGCTGAGGAGCCTCAATGGACTTGTGTGGAGCATAATTCAGACTTTTCTCACACAAAGACAAGAAGCCTGAGACATCTTATACACTGACTCCCATCAGCCTTTGAGGCAGGGCTACCCCACAGGACACTCACTTCCTAACATTTCCAGGTTGTGTCTATATATGGCTGATCAGTCTTCTGTGGCTTCACTTAGGGCCCTCTCCCGCTCTCGAGAAGCCATACCCCACACTAGAAGAGGGATGCTGGCACTAAAACCAGGTAGGCTAACAGGATGCAGCTTACCACATCATAAGCATCTACTAGAAGTAATATTAGTACTTTAAAATAGAGCACTAATTGAAAACACAATTTAGTACTTTGTAATTTGCAAAGTACCCTTCACGTACATAATTTCGTTCAGTTCTCATAGTAGCCACACTCTGAGATTGGTATTATTATTTTCTCATTTTCCTCATAAAGTGCTGGGAATCAGCAGTCAGAAGTGATACAATGTCCCATCCTACTTAGAGTTCTAGTCTGCTTCTATCAATTAAAATTAGAACATCTTCATTTGACTCATCAATACTTCCTACACCTTCTGATTTAGAAATCCTAAACAACATTTTTTTTTTATTTTCAAATTATTTTAGATCCATAAACACCTGGCCTAATAATGTTCAAGAAAAAAATATCAGCAGCTCATATTTTTCTTATCCTCCAATATAAATCAGAACTATAGAGTCCAAGAGATAATTAACAGATTCCAGTTTATCTTAAAATATCCCCCAGTATAAGTCATATGGCAATTCCAGCAATAGAAAGTTTATCTCTCATGCCAAAAATCCTCCATAGAAATCTGTTGCTGAAAACATTACGTGGCCACGTTCCCATCTGCTGATATGCTTGTTTTTCTCTGTTCCATGCCAGGGTACTTAATCCAGTCATCATAATAAATTGCTGTTTTCTCTGCCCTGTTTATACAATGATTAGTGTATGCATCTGAAGAATCTTGAGATCTTAAGAATACAGAAAAATCTATGAGACACACTAAAAGAATCACTCTCATATTTCACTTCTCTGATCTTTGCTTTTTCACAAAATAGGTAGTTAAGTATTTCTTCTGAAATGTCACTATGCATTTAAAGAAATTTCAAATGAAAGTTATTTTTATCTCTTATTCTATCTGTAGCCTTACTCAGCAAATTTGTACTTTGATAATACAGTATAACAATCATAATTTCTTTTGCTTTGCCTACTGGTGATAAATACATACACTCATGGCCATTGAAAGTAGAGAAGATGGGGCTGGAGTGGTGGCTTAGTGGTTAAGGTACTTACCTGACATGCACAAAGACATGGGTTCAAACACCAGCACCACATACACAATGATGTATTGGAGGAACGAAAGCCACATAAAAAACTAAATAAAATTGATTCTCTCTTTCTCGCTCTCTCTCTCTCTCACTGTCCCTCTCTCTTTAAAAAAAAAAGTGGAGAAGTTGAATTAACCTATCTAATATAGTTTATTTAAAAGAACAGTAAAAATCACAATAATATTTCCAAAAAAGTGAAGACATACAGTCCAAAAACCTGCTGTATCATAAAATTAGAATACATAATTATTACTGATTATTCTTAGTAATAAAACATGTTTATTGATATTTCCAACCATTTCTATCAAATGATGTAATGGCATAAGATTCCTCACCAAAAAAAAATGATAAAGAGAAAACAAATACATTTATGATACAATTTTCAATTCCTTACTTAACAATTATTATTTCCTATTGCTCCCCTTTGAAGTATTTTGCAAACACATCAAGGCCAAAGAGCCTCCTACAACTTCCTCAGTGTTTACAGAAGGGTTTACTGTGTCTCTTTTCATCCTTTGATATCAGAAGGGTTCACTTTGCAAAGCCTGGAGAATTACAAGGCTACTTATTAAGAAATTATTAATAACAAAGTACTGTGTAAACTCAACAGACCAAGTTTGACAGATTTGTACATGCCTCTAATATATTTGTTTAACTACAGAGAAGTGTTCCTCTCCAGAAACTAAGGAAATAACTCATTAAAATGCTCAAAAGACCAAATAGTTTTCATTTTCAAATACTGATAAGAAACAGTTAAGGGTTTTTTCAAAGTATGCATCAAAACTTCAAAAGTCACTTGGAGTTGGCACATTTGGATCTTCTGGTCTACGTTAAGTCCAGCTGGGATGAAAAAACTTCCAATATTGTTGCTAAGAATCCAGTGCTTATTTGTGTGCTTTTATTTTTTTAAGAGAGAGACAGAGTTAATTTTATTGTTTTATCTGGTTTTTGTTTTTCTTCCACTTAGTTGTGTATATGTGATGCTGGGGATCAAACTTAGGTCTTAGTGCATGCCAGGCAAGCATTCAACCACTAAGCTACCTCTCCAGTCCCAGTATTCATTGTTTTTCATAACAAAATTAAACATTATTTCCTCCTCATTGCAAAAGCAGGGATCTGAAATTTCCTTGGAAAAACTGTGGTAATGGGGACATCATACATGTAATCCCACAACATATTCTTGAAACTACAAATTCCAGCTGGAAGTCATAATTTTTACAATAATATTTCTAACATTTCCCAATACATGAAGCATCTTAGGAAGGGAAATCATACATAGCCCCATTAGTAGAGTAAAAACATATCCTTATCCAATTTTTTTGAATAACTATATTTCAATAATAGATCACTCCTTGTATCTATTTTCATGTACCTATTCTGTGTCAGGTACTCTCTATAATGCATTAGAGATACAGAAATGAAGAATGCAGAGACTCTAAATTGAAGGGAAACATAATTCAACAAAAGATATGTAGAGATCAAGACCACAGTAAGCAGAATGTGTCCTAATGAAGCTATAGGCTAGATCCTTTGAGAAACCAAAGGGGGAAATAAATTGATCTTTGACCAAGGAATCCAAATTCATATGGGAAGTGATTTTGTTCTCACTCTTAAAAAAATGAAAGTATTCACCAGGGCCTGTGTTGGTGGACAGCGGTCAGGGACAAGGTGTCATTTAAAGGATACATACATAGACAAAGCTCACTTCAACTGCTTTTTCAAATTGTAACAGAAATATATTATCTCACATAAGTAAAATATTCAGGGGAATCCAGTCCTTGTGTATATCCAGATATAGGTACTCAACAGATCATAAACTAACCTCTTTCTTCATCTCTTAGCTCCCCTCTGTAGATTCAGTACTGAGGCAGGCTTCTCTTCACGTGGGCAAAATGGCTGGTAGCAGCTCTAGACTCCCGTGTCAGTCTCTTAGTGACTCCAATAGAAAGAAGACTTCCTTCTTTTCTGACATTTCTACAGTCCTAAAATTCAACCTTGTGTCCAACTGAATCACACCATCCATCCCCTCTTAGGATTGTGAAAAGGATGTGACAACTGACCAGGTCTAAGTCACAAGTCCAGTTCTAGAGCCAAAGTAGAGTCACCTTCACTCAAACCAGAGGAAAGGAAGTCCAGAAGGTGTGGACCCTCAATGGATATAAAGATTCTGATTCAATGTCCAGAACAAAAATGAGTGAGTGGATTTAGGGCATACCCCAAGCACACGACCACTTCATGTGTGTTTGGAGATCTGCAATGGTTCCATGTGACTAGGATGAAGAACATAGGTTCAGGGAAGCAGGAGACCCAACTGCAAAGATAGTAGCCTCAGATAATAATAAAAAAAATTTACACTATACACTATACTATGTAGGTCAGAATACAGAATATCAGAACTTCTCTGATTACTAATGAATGTCCTTCTAACAGCAAAGAAAAATCAACATATATTCCCCAAGGTTTGAAACTAAAGATTAAAGCAGCTTCCTGTTTAAGCCAAAATTATTTTAATTTCATACATTTTAACTTTAAAATTCATGCTAATTTATTCTCTAGTCTATAAGACATCCATGTTTGTTTAACATCTTTCAATGTTTTTAATTGCCAATGAGAAACCAGCATTCCAGAAACCAACAGGGAAGAGGGACAAGCAAAAGAATGATGCTCCTTGGCTTTGCATAGCAGTGACAAGAAATATTTATTGACCTCCTACTATGGGTACTATGTACTTCTATTGAGAAGCTATATGGAGGTTGGGTAATAATTTAAAGGAATACAGATAGTGTTGAGTCTGGGTTCTCTGGAAGCAGATACTAAGACAATGTATGGTGCAAGATGTTTATGAGGGATCAATACTCATGAAGAGAAGAGGGAGAGAGAAAGCACAAACAAGTAGAGAATTTAAGTTAAGATTCAGGAACAGTGAACCCTTGGCCAACCCAGTGGGGACCAACCCAGGAAGAGTCCTTCAGAACTGTATTATTTCAAGAAGAAATCTCTGGTACTTTCTCCCATATCTCTGCCCAGGGTGATACCTGTGTGGAATGAAGGGATGTGGGGGTATGCATATCTCTGCAGCTGAGTTAGATCCTAAAGGAGCTGAAACTGAAGCTGTCTGCTGACCTTCCTCCAGGCTATATAGAATAAAATTTTCCTTTGTAAAAAGATCTAGGTTCTCTCCATGTCTTCCACTGCTGGCAAGTGATATGGGCAGATTTGCTTTAGAATGATTACTCCAGGAATTACCAGAAAGGAGGGACTGTTGCAGTAGCTTAGGTGAGAGTGCATAAGGGTTGCTATTCTTTATTATTTATTTTCTACTACCTAAAATCAGGGAACCTTGGCAGAGGAGGAGGCTGGTAGAGTGGAGAAGTGATGTGCCAACTTTGTTTTCGAGTTTTTTGTTCCTGCATACTTACACACCCTTTATTGAATTGTATTGTGATGGTTCAGCCAGAACCACGACATACATCATCTCATTCGTGTGATCCTCACAGAAAACCTACAAAATTACATTGTAATAGAGATAAGTCAAATTGCTTTGACCTGCTGCAGGGTCCCAAAGCACCATCTAGTCCTCATACACATATTCCTTAAAAGTAGTCTCACATGCCCTCAGAATCCAGCCCCTCCTTTCACATCTCCCATCAGGCACCATTTCTCTCCATTAGCTATCACTTTCTCCTTGCTCTTCTCTTACTTCTCCTTTAAACATTCAATTCCTTAAGTATCTCACAGGTGTGAGGAAGGGAAGTAGCCTGGTCCATTATTTCCTCCCTTAAGTTCTATTTCTTTTTTGTCTGTTCCCAATACCAGCCAAGAAGATTGGAATTACTTGGACTGGCTAGATCTCTTCTAACATATAACCACCCTGAACCCCTTGGGACCAGGCAACAAGTTTCCAGATGGGCATTGTGGCTTACGTACTTATTGTTCCCAAGTACAGCTTGGGAACCTGCAGCCTTGAAGAAGCTGGTCTAGGAGACACCACTAGTGGTTGCATATAAATTGGCATCCCAAGACTTGAAAATAAACTACTATTAGACTCTCTGGGAGTATTATTAGACAAAATAAGTCCTCACTGCAGAACTAGAAGCTTCTTCTCCCAAAACAATCTTTGCTGAAATGCAAGAAGGGGTTAGGGAGTGTGTATAGACAGAGAGAGAGAGAGAGAGGAGGGAGAGAAGGAGACAGAGAGAAAAAATAGATTTGTTTTAATAAAATGGCTCATTGTGACTGTAAGCACTGGCAAATACTAAATCAATATGGTAGAACAACAGTCTGAAGATCCAGGGTAAAGCTGCATTTGAAATTCAAAGGCAATCTGCAGGCCAAATTTCCTCATCATTGTGGGGAGATCTGTCTTTTTATTTTTATTTTTATCAATCTTTTTCTTAAGGCCTTCAACTAATTAGATGAGGCCCACAGACACTGTGGAAGGCTTTAGCCAAAAGCAATCTGTAAAGCACCTTCATAAAATTGATCAAATTATGTTATGCATGTATAAATATGTTGCAATTAATCTATTGTGTATAATCAAAATGCACCAAAAAAGTACCTTCAAAGAAACAATTATGCCACACCAAATATCTAGGTACCATGGTCTAGCCAAATTGACATAAAATCAACCATCTCAACTAATAAGGCATAGTAAATGCCAAATATCCCCCATTTGTGTTTTGTATACGAATTATCATTGGATAGAGAGTTAATATAAAAGTTATTATGTTATCATACAAAATTTTTTGGTTTGGTAGTTCATTAACCTGTTAAGAGTTCTTGAATATAAGCAAAGAAACTGATTCTGGTTATCTTAATCAAAAGATAATTTTCTGGAAGGATCTAAACAGATCAGAGAATCAACCAAAACTTAGAAGGCCAAGCTAATCAAATGGAAAACAGCCAAGGCAGTTGAAGCAACTACACAACCAGGATGCCACTGCTGCCACAGATAGTGCAGCCACCACGCTTGATGACACTGCACAGCCACCATTGTTGTACATTGGCGCCATAACCTCTTTACCATTCAATTGAGATTGACAGTCATTGACAACGTTGAGTTGTCCAAGCCTGAATTATATGCACACTCTCTAGTCCCCAGGAAGAAAGAAATTGGATGATTTTGGCTTTCATATTATGAGATAACACCCTGTATTCAACAATACCCACACTATGATGGATTCCCAGAAAACAAGAAGAATGTTCAAATTGTTGCAGCCAAAGAATAAATACACCCAATACTGAAGCCAGAAGCACCAAATCTTCTTAAACAATTTAGCTCTGATTTGTATGTATTTTCTTTTGTGGAAAAAAAATATTCTGAGTGTGGAAATTCCAAAGGGAATCTAACTGGGAGACTGTGAGACAGAGTGTCATGTTCTCATAGCTCCTCCTTTATCACTATACTGATTTTTGGCAGTGGTCATGCCAGAAAATCTAACCAAAGGTATAGGCAGGGTTTAGGCAGAAGCTTTAAAGAAACTAGTTTATGATCAAAGACAACTGCCCTGCAACTCATCTCACCTCACAAGAAATATAGGTGATAGCCACCTGCATTACAGGTTAGATTACAGGCTGGTCTAAGGGGAGTCATTAGTTCAATGGATACATATTGAACACCTATCATATGCCTATGCCCGACACTGCTCTACATATTGGAAATATAAGAGTGGAAAAAACAGATATATCACTACTCTAGTGAAATTTATATTCTAATGGAGGAAGCCAGTCAATAAATAAATAAGTCTGTCAGATGATCCTAAGGGTCATACAAAAAGTAAAGCAGGTGAAGTGATAGAAAAGCAAACAAAAGTGATACTTTACACAGTGGTAGAGACAAGCTCTACAGAAGACAACACTTAAACATACAACTGAATAAAGTACAACTCCTATGCATAACTAAAGGAAGACCATTACAGTCCTGGAGTGAAAATGTACTTGGTCTGTTTGGAAAAAATAACCAGTAAGTATGTGTGTAGCTGAAGCATAGTGTCTACACATACATGCTTCCTAACCTCGTCTTGCATTTTGGCAAAGATTGTTTTCTGAGAAGAAGCTTCTAGTTCTGCAGTGAGGACTTATTCTGCTTAATACCACTCCCACAGGGTCTAGAAAGAGGTGAAGCTAGAGAAACATCATATAGGACCTGATACGTTGTGTTCAGATGCTTAGAAGTTTGAGTTTTATTATAAGGAAAATGAGTGTGTTGGAGAATTTTTAGCAGAGGAATGATGGAAATTAACATATTTTTGAAGAATTTCTCTGACTTATGTTGAGAAGAAAATTCCCAATATCCTTCTAATGGTCTAATTATGCATATTATGAAAGCATATTAACTCTAGAGCAGAAAATAAAAATGACTCTTTCTATATGTAGATACCTGTATTATATAGAAATGGAAGGATCTACTTTACCAGATGAACACTTTTTAAATTAACAGTATTAACTGTCCCCCAATGTGCCAGGCATAGTGCTAGAGTTTCATATTCATGATCCAGTAAAAGTGAATGACAGTGAATCTGACGTGTTGACACCTTCGTAGGGCCTATACCATTTTCCTGGTTTAAGTGGTCATGCCACCATTCAGGGTGACCTATCAGCTTTCAAACATTTTATCCAAGATCTTTTTAAATCACTGCTACTTCACAAAATAGTAGAACACAATTTTAAGAATAAATGCATTTTTTAAAAAAGTGACAAAATATGACACTTATCTAAAAATAATCTAAAAAAAATCAGGAGTATAAACCTCTTTAGAAAAGCAAGGGAAGAATCAGAGAGAAGCCCAAAACAAAGTTGGCCAAACTTACAAGAATCCCCAGTTGTAAGAAACTTGACTGAATGGTTTGCTCATTGATAAAGGTAATGGGACTTCAAGAGTGGTCCCATTCAACTCATAATCACATCTCCTTACACACTCTTGTTCATCCCATTTCCATTCTCATCTGTCATTCTGGAATTATATTTATTTCAAGGTCAAAAACACAAAAAATTGAATAGATTCCTAATGGTGTCAATTTAATCATAAATATAAGTACACAGCCTGTTTTTATGGTATGTCTAGGAAATTATTTCTTTATGAAAATAGAAAATATTTTTTCATATCAGTAACATTTTAGGTAACTCAATTTTTACAGAAGCAAAGATTTGTTTTTGAGATTCAGAAAGAAAAATATTTAAATGGGAGTTGTTAATATACAATGTACAGAAATTATATCATTGCCAATTCTTCAGCAACTTTGCTTTAAAATTCAGACCAGAGTAACACATAGGTCTCTATTCCTTTTTGCTGACAGACTGTTACTTCAACAAGACCAGGAGTTATGAAGTCTGAAGACGATTATTTCACATTCAGAAAACTCATTATAGATTGAAAACCTTTCTGAGAAAACCTCTCTCTACATGTGGTATATTTTAACTTCACTATTTAATTAGTTGATTTACCTAGCAGAATGTAAGATAATTTATCTAGGGTACAAATTTGCCAAATTAATGGATAATTTAAGGTTTAGATGAGTTTTGTGCCTATTAAATTATGAAGGAAGTTGAGAAGACCATGATGATGACTAAGTAACAGTTCTATTTCCTCCACCACTTAATTCGATATAAGAAAAAAGCACTATAATTGCTTTTTGTGTATTGTGTTACAAAAAAAAAAGAAAAAGAAAAAGCAAGTTTCATCCCCAAATCAGCTGCATAGCTCTAGGCTAGAGTTAATTGCTTATAAATGCAAGGATATTGTTTGTTGGAAAGTAACTCTCATTTAGATGATTTTCTGAATGCATCATGACTTTGGGGACTAAAAGGAGAAACTTGCAAATAGAATCCTTAACAATCAAGGAGATTATTTTTTAAAGCCCACCTGCTTGTATAGGCAAGCAAGGCTCCCCCTGGAATTGTACTACTTACCCTTGGTGCCATACAGTCCTGCAAAAAAATCAAGATGTTTAAGTGTTTACTAAGCACAATTGGTATTGCAGGCAGGCAGGCAGGCATGCAGGCAAGGAGGGAAGGAAGGAAGGAAGGAAGGGGGGAGGGAGGGAAAGAGGAAGGGGCATTCTAGAATATTCTTAAACATCAACTAGATTATCTTCAGTTTACCGTTGTAAACTTCAGTGTCCCATCATCACTGACAAGCATTTAAGCTACAGATGACGCAAACTTAATGAATTATAATTGCCAGTGTGTCGCTCTTCCTCACTTGCAAGCCATGTTTTCATTTGGTAGTCCACTCAATATAAACTTACCTAAGTCCATTTGTCCATTCAACAATTATTCAACAGTTTGTTGGTAAATACCAATACCTTCCACTTAATAAAGATATATGGGGGGTTTGGTTTCTTCTTCCACATGCTTTCTGCCAGGTGGCAGATTACAGTGAAAGTAAATCTCAGGGTAAATTTTGCCACATGTACACATGTTAACAAGCAGGAATGACAAAAAATGAAGTCAGGGAATTTGTGACGATTGGTGTTTTATTGCCCAAATATCTGATCCTTGTCTCCTGAGACTGCCCTTTCTCCTTCTTTCAAAACAATGAATTTTCCATAAAGGGTCTTATGTGATGATAAAGCAAATTGGACCCTCAGTGAATATATAAAATGAAAAAATAATAATAAACTTTGTTGTTTAAAGCTGCAGAGCATCTAGAGATTATTAATTAGTGCAGCACAACCTAGTCATCCTGAGACTGATGCATGGTTGTTAGTATAAGGTCAGCAAAGTCTGATTTTCTTCCTTATTCTAAGAAGTATTTAAAAGTTTCACTATGAAGTAAATGCAGTAACATTTACTAATCTTCTCAACTTATCTTCTTTACTTATCTTCTCAACTTCTCAACTAATCTTCTAAACTTATGGAATCCTCCATATTCAATGTGAGGCTGCTGAATGTCATATCAAGGGAATTGTTCTCAAGTCAAGTGGCTAGGCTCACCAGATTTGACTCACTCATGCAATGACAAGGTACCTGGGAAATCATTTTAGATAACTCCATATCTTAAAAACCATATATTTAACCAATGCAAATATATTTCTAACACACCTTTATACTAAATAATGAATTGTGGTAAAGATTCACATAGTATCATCTTTTGGGTTTCTGGTTAGGATATCTTCAAATATTAGTTAACCTCCCCTAGAGTACAAATTAAAAAATATATATGTATATGTATATATATATGTGTATATATATGTGTGTGTATATATATAGAAAGAGAGAGAGATCACAACCTGTACTGAAGTATTTTAAGTTAATCATGAACAATAAAATATCACTGAAATAGCTCATTCCCTTATTTCATTCCTGTTTATAAAAATTAGCCTCTTCTTTTCTCCAGGGACATACCTCCTATCCACAAAGGTCTTAAGAACTCTTTAGATACTTACTCATGTTACCTGCAGTGTTCCACCACCTTTTTGGAGGCACTGGGTTTCAAATGTGCCATCTTGAGGTTGGAGGATAGGATATCTGCCATCAGAACCAAGTTGGCTTAGAAACAACTATAAATCCACCAAACTATAAAAAGTTATGGAAGATGACACCTGGGTAACCCAGAGAAAGCCTCCCTTCTACTGGCACTAGTTGAAATCCTTAACAGGTCTCAGTGGATCTTCTAGATACAAGGGAAAACAGTTCTTTTCCCAGCACCCTCTTACCTCCACCCTAGTCAGTACTGCAATAGGTCATGTGATTGTAGACTGTACTCCTTGCCCAATGGAGCCTGTGCTTCCAGTTTTACAGCTTTAAATTTACTTGATCTATTTATCTAAGTACCAACAGATAATAATTTTGAAACATAGTCATTTTTAAAAGTAGAGGCATGGTGCAGAGAAATGTAAGGTGGGGGGCTAACACAATACTCTAGAGCTAGCAAAAGTGGGAAGTTGTTGCCAACATTCAGTCTGTAGTTCTGAGGGAGGGAGAAGATACAGGAAGCCAGAGAGGAGACTCTGAAAGGTCTTGACAATAACTGTAATCTTTGGTTCAAGGATACAACCAACTGAGGGGCAGAATACCCAATTTTGCCCTCCAGTATCCTGCTGGTGTGTCCCATTGGCAAACCCAACAGGAAAGAAGAAGAAGTCAAGGGAGCCCAGAGAGGTTATCCAGTGTGAAGAAGGGGAGTCTGAGCTCCCCTTCTTCTGGAGGGACAAGTGGAAAATATTCATCACTGCTAAAGATACTTCACAGGGCTAGAACCTACCACCTCATATATCCATTGCCCTCCTTCCCATTGGTTCTTTCTCTTTCTACCTGCATAATAACTTTATTCCAGAGAATTCTCTAACTATCCCCACTCCTCAGAGATATGCACATTCTTCCTAATAGTTTACAAAACTAGCCCTCAAGGAGTGGACAAATAGAAAAACAATTTGTGTTTCAGTATAAAACATCCCATTGTCTATTATAGAACAGGTGTTCATAGTTAGCCTGTCCTTGCTTTGAGACATTTTATAGCTCTTTATAAGTAGGTGGCATGCCAATTCCATCTTTTGCAGTAATGTTTCTATTGCATTACCGTTTTTGGTAGGAAAACCAGTTTTACCTTCATTGACTTAAATTCAAATCCTTTACTTCATATACATTTGTGAGGTTTACTGTTTGTTTGCTACCTTGTTTACTTTTCCTTTAAACTAGATATAAGGTCTACTTAGTTCTGTCATAAACAAGTAAAATAAAATCTTTAAAATGAATTCATTTTTTGTGAGGTGCTATGGTATGAGACCCAGGATCTTGCATATAAATGTGAGTTCTTTTTTCCTATCTGCAAAAGAGTCAGATTTTGTATTTTATGAAAATTATCTTTTAACAGGAGTTAACAGGAGTCTTAGACATTTCTCTCCCAGGAGGTACTTCAGATCTTTAAGTAAATTTACCCAGCCCTGCCCTAATAAATTGTAAATTTAGCATATCAAAAATTTATTTCAAATTATCAAAAAACAAATAATTGCTTATGTAAGGGTTTATAGAAAATAAGCAAATTGACGGCATATTAATAAAACACTCTTTAGTTAATATGTAAAATGTTGAAATATTAATTTCTTAATAGTATTGTATAATCCTATCCTTTTGATTCATTCTGTTGGTGTGACCATGACTCAGAAATTCAATGAGATGCTGAATTTGATAGCAGCAGTGTTTGGTTTTACAGTGTAATTACTGTATTATTTTTCACATCTTCCAAATATCTGTTGGAGACAATAGCAAGTTAGCTTTACTAGGTGTGAACGCCATTGAGTAAGTGCTAGATAAAAAGCTCTGAGTATTCTGAAAGTCTACGTGTGCGTGTGCGCGTGCGTGTGTCCCCTACTGAGCAGGCAACCAAAGAAAACAAAAACTCAATCCATGATTCTAGAAATAATTATCTAGTGAATGTCCCCTAGTTGCAGGCTTGAGGATCATTTCCAATTTGATTAATCAATATGGTATGTTTTCAAAATTGTGCCTTGCATTATTAAAATGTTAACACCAGCTAAATTTGGTCCACACCCACTTTTCCTGCCTTAATGCCCACCACTCCCAAAGAACTTCCACAGCATTTAGACTTGACTATTCCTTCAGGCTGAACATTCCTGGGCTTCTTCAGAAACTCACCATCTTTCCCCTGAGGGTCCTTCTTAGGTTTCTGCCAATGTAAACAAGCTATTCCTCAAGTCAGTTCAGTCGCCTCTTACATGAAGATTTTCCTAACCATTTCAACTGGAAATAAATAACATCTGTGTGTGTTTTGACACTTAATAGTTTCTCTGTGTCATTCATTCAATGGTGTCATGTGGACTAAATCAGAGGAGAGAGCTATTATAGGCAGTCTGGATCTGTAGCTATAAGAACAAATAATGAAACTATCAAGCACATATCTTTCCTCTATGGATTCTAAAACAATTAAGAAAGAGACATAGGAATTAGGCAGGAGTCCAAATGTCAGCTTTATAGCTAGCAAAGCTGGACTAGAGAGCTCTGTTTTTCCTATTACTGTCCCCTGATTTTCCCATCAGTACTTGGGCCAAGACACCCTGCCAGTTCCAATATACCCACAAAACAGTAAGAGAATTATGGTAATACATACATTTCTTAAATGCCTGAGCTATACAAGCCTTGTAACCTTTCTGCCCATGAAGGTAGTAACAAAAGAAATTGAGTATGGGGCCAAAGCTTTTTATTAAAAGGTGGGAAACCCTTATTTATGAATAGATAGAATCACAGGATGAATGAGAAAGTAATTCTGCAAACAGGCAAAAAGTATAATTTTTTAATTTATATCTTGGAGTTTCTGGGTTCATCATCTCATCACCTCTCTGGGATATTACCTCTCTCAATAAAATCATATAATCTGTTGATAACTGAATTTATTGTTCACCATATTAAGGAAGTCTACCACCTCTGACAATACCAGGAAAGGCAGAATTTATTGAGAATTAGAAGTTTGGTTTAAAGTGGGGTTTTCAAAGTGGGGACTTGATTAGAGCAAGATAAGGATTGTAATACAACAATCCATTGCTGGAACTTGCCAGAGGAGTCACATGGTTTTGATCTTAAATGTTCCCTAAGGCTCATGGACTAAAGGCTTGCTCACAAGTTTCTGGTGCTATTGAGAGGTGGCGGAACCACCAGGACATAAGGCCTACTTGGAAGGAGTTAGATCACTGCAGACATGTTCTTTGAGGGAATATTAGGACCCTTCCTCTCTTTTTGCTTCCCAACAACTGTGAAATGAGTAGCTTAGTTTCACCATGTACTCCCTACCATGATGAGCTGCTTCACCACATTTCCAAAGTAACAAGGCCAAACAACCATGGTCTGAAACTTCTGAAGCCATGAACCAAAATAAGTATTTGTTCCTTATAAGTTGATTTATTTTGTCACAGAAAGCTAACACCAGGAGCATTTTGAAGTGAAGGATTCAAAGAACCTCAGGGTACAAATTATCTATTAGTGCTTTCCACTGAAGAGTTTATAGGACTTTTGAGAAGTTCCTGTAATGAATAATCAAGTCATAGTAACAAAAAATAATATTATATGTAATTATGTATGGGCATACCAATTGACTAAGCAGTGATACTGTTTGATTTAAGTTGATTGTATCCAACTATTATCAATAAAACAGAAACATGTATGACAATCCATACTTCTATCAGAAACCCACACCCCCTCAAAAAAAAACAAATAGCAAAAATAATTTTCCAACTTCCAGTAAGCAATTAAAATTATTTAATACAACACCAGTATTTCTGCATAGGTTGTATCATGTGGAAAACACAATAATTCTGTAGACACAAAGGATGCAACAAACAGTCCAAATCCATGTTAATGATTTAGTACAAACCAACTGCACAATTCAATATAGGCAAACAACTTGAATAGATATTTCTCCAAAGAAAATATACAAACAGACAATAAGCACATGAAAAGGTATTCCACCTAGCCAGTCATTAAGGAAATGAAAATTAAAATCACAAAGGGATCTTCCTGCTATTAAAAGGTACAAGAGATATGGGTATAGCTCAGTGGTAGGGTGCTTGCCTAGCATGTGTGAGGTCCTGGGCTCAATTCCCAGCAACACACACACCACGCACGCGCGTGCACACACACACACACACACACACACACACACTCTCTCTCTCTCTCACACACACACCAGAATATAATAAGTGTGGACAAAGTAGTACCTTTGCATATTATTGGTGGAAAAGTGAAAAATGGGGTAACTTCTGTAGTCTGACAGTTTCTAAAAAGATAAAGATAAAAATAAAAAAATGATCCAATGATGCCTTTTCTATGCATATAACAAAAATAACTGAAGCATAAATTCCCATACTTATAAACAATGTTCATTTCAACTCTCTTCACAATTGCCAAAAAGTGGAAACAACCCAGTGTCTATCAACAGATGAATGAATAAACAAAATGTGGTATCTGTACAATAGGATAACATTCAGCCGTAAAAAGGAATAGAATTTTAATGTCTACTACAACATGGATGAAAATGTGTCTAAAACATGTTAAAGGTTGGAAAGGTGGCTCAGTGGTATAGCACTTGTCTGGCATCTGTGAGGACCCAGGTTCCAACCCCAGCACCACATATACAACTAAGTGAAGGAAAAATAAACAACAAATGAAAAAATAAAATGAACTTTTTCTCTCTTAAAAAAATTATGTTAAGAGAAATCAAACACAAAAGAACAAAAATTCTGTGACTCTACTTATATATGTTACTTAGAATACTCAAATTTATCAAAATAGAAAATAGAATACAGGTTACCAGGAAGTGAGGGGAGAGGAAGTGGGAAGTTATTATTCCATGGTCATGGAGTTTCTACTAGGGATAATGGTAAAGTTCTAGAAATGAATAGTAATGGTGATAGGTGCACAAAATTGTAAATTCATTTAATGCCAGTGAATTAACATGCAAACATTGTTAAAATAGTAAGTTTCCTGTTATGTATCTTTTGCCACAATTTTTTACAAAAACACAAATTGCTCCTTTGTTTCTAGACCACTGCTTTTCACTCCCTCTCAAATAACGCTAATAACTAAAAGATATTGGATAAATACAATTAATCAACTTTATGAGTTGTGAAGTAGCAGATAAAATTGTCATCATAATCATTACATTATATCCTCACAGGCACTGTAGTATGTAAGAAAACGAAAATTTAAATAATAAGGCAAGTCATAGAAAAGTATTTTTCTCTTTTTACTGGTGAAAGGTACCCAGAATTTCACAAGCCTAAGAACTTATTTAACCATTCAAGAAAGTACAAATTTAACCCTAAGAGAACACATAGGCTGTTTTAAAGAGCAATACAAATGCACATATAATACATGGCTGAGATCATGCAACAGTTAGTTCACAAATGCATCAGAAACCTGTCTGTCTTCAAGTCTCTTTCCTGTAAGAACAGAAATATACATTTAATCATGCACCAGAATCTTGCTGAAATGAGAGCTTAAGGAACAGATATTTTCTTTAATTTGGCCAATCATAAAACCCTCCCAAAAAGGAATCTTAACTAAGGAAGTACCAGAAAAAATTCATTCAAAGACAGGTTCTATACTCAAGGTGGTATTGGCATATTGTCTCCAAGAACAGCACTGTTCTAATAAGGGTCTAGAAACAGTACATGAGTTATGCTGGATCTAAAAAATCAGAATGATAAGAACAAAATCAGTTTCTGAGAATCTGTTTCAGTAATTTAAATTTTGACGGTAATTACCACTGCTTGGCAGGGCCAGATCAAAGCAGCACTGATTGAATTGATCAATGCTCAGCCTCCAAGGTCCCTCACAATTCTAGCATATTTCAATTATTTTATTACAAAATGTGTTAAAATTTCCAGCTCTTCCAATCTAGACTATTACTTTTGAGACTAATAGTATCCATATTCTTAAGTTTATGCCTACTTCAATGTTTAATAAGACATTAGCAATTGTCAATTAAGCTTTTTTATTAGTTGAATATGGACTTACAATTTAGGCAGAATCATTATCAAACAATCAAAAACATAGTTAGCCAAGACTGATGCAATGTCATGGTTTCCCCCCTTGGGTTACCCATGGTTCTGTTTCCCCCAAAAGAACCCCTGTGTTAAATGGACTTCTCGTAGAGATCAGAGATCTCCTTCTGAGATGATTTCCTCATACTCCCTCCTCCAGTCTCTTAGATATCCTTTCTAATCCCTCCCCCTTCCTGCCCCCATTCTTATGCCTCCAAGTATCATAGGCAAGGATCCCTCTGTTTGTGTAAAAATTCATACATTTTGAGGTTATTATTAGTTTAGCCATCTTTCATACTGTTTCCAGTTCTATTCTAGCTTCCACAAATGAGAAAAAACATTTGGCCCTTGAGTCTCTGAGATTGGGATACTTCACTTAGCATAATTTTTTCTGTCTCTATCCATTTGGCTTCAAAAGCCATAATATCATTTTATCTAATGGTCGAACAGAATTCCATTGTATATATGTACCAAAATTTTTTAATCCACTTGTCCAGTGAGGGGCATCTAGGTTGGTTCCATAGTCTAGCTATAGTAAATTGAGCTGCTATAAACACTGATGAAGCTGTATCTCTTTGTATGCTGATTCTAACTCTTTTGGGAAAATACCCAGAAGTGGGATAGCTGGGTCATAAGGGGGTTCCATCCCTAATTTTTTTAGGAGTCTCCACACTGCTTTCCAGAGTGGCTGAACCAGTTTGTAGTCCCACCAGCAATGTAACAGGGTTCCTCTTTTCCCACAGCCTCTCTAGCATCTGTCATTGTTCGTATTCTTCATTTTTGCCACTATGACAGGAGTGAGGTGGAATCTCAGTGAAGTTTTGATTTGCATTTCTCTTATTGCTAATGATGTAGAGCATTTTCTCTTATATTTATGGGCTTTCTGGACTTTCTCTGCTGAGAAGTTTTTTTTTGGATCCATCGCCCATTTATTGATTGGATCATTTGTGATTTTATTGTTTAGTTTTTTTAGTTCATTGTACATTCTGGATATTAGTCCTCTGTCTGAGGTGTAGGAGGCAAAGATTTTCTCCCATTCTGTAGGACCTCTCTTGACACTCTTGACTAATTCCTTAGCTGTGCAAAAGCTTTTTAGTTTAATTGCATCCCATTCATTTATTCTTGACTTCACTGCTAGCGCCATGGGAGTTTTGTTAAGGAATGTGGCACCAACCCCTATGTCCTGTAGTGTTGATCCTACTTCTTTTTCAAGTAAATTTAAAGTTGCTGGCTTAATATCCAGATCTCTGAATCATTTTGATTTAATTTTTGTGCAGGGAGAAAAGTATCCAGCGTCAACTGTCTAACACATGGCTGTTCAATTTGTCCAACAGCATTTATTGAACAGGCTATCTTTCTTCAACACTATGCTTTTGCCCCCTTTATCAAATATCAAATAATTAAAGATATGGGGGTTCATCTCAGAATCTTCTATTCTATTCCATTGGTCTTCAGTTCTATTTTGAAAACAATACCATGCTGGGTTTTTTTTGTTTCACTATGGCCCTGTAGTATAATTTCGGGTCAGGGATTGAGATACTCCCTACTTCTTCCTTACTGCAGCCTAACATTTTGGCTATTCTGGGTCTTCTGTTATTCCATACAAACTTGAGAATTGCTTTTCTATATCTGTGAAGAATGACATTGGTATCTTGAAGCGGATAGCATTAAATTTGTATAGGACTTCAAATGAATAGCTGTCACCCCCCGCAGGGTTCTGGAGCGGGGTGCGGGTGGAACGGCCTCAGCGAACCTTAGCCGTTCCCCGGGGGGCCAGCAGGACACTGGGAACTGGGCACTGGCAGGACAGGGCTGGGGACCAAGGGAAGAGGAGTCATTCCCTGCAGCGTTCCTGTGCGAGAAGCGGGCAGAATGACTTAGTGAGCCGTCCTCTGAGGGGCCGAGTTAGGGCAGGGATGGGGCGAGGAGTCGCTCCCCGCTGCACTCCAGAGCGAGGAACGGGTAGAATGACCCAACGCTGGGCCATCCTCCGAGGGGCTGAGTTAGGAAGGGTTGGGGAGCCGGGAACAAGGGGGCGAACGCCGGTGGCTAGAACACGGGACCTGCATCTTCTACCACTGCTGATCTTTCTGACGTCTCTGCTGATCTCTCCGGTTCTATGCGTCTTCTCTGCTTTCTCCCTTCAGGACACGGCTGCTTGCTTTCTTGCTTTTCTCTGGCTACTGCTGCTTCTTTGGCTGCTTCTTCTCTGGCTGCTTTCTCTTCTTTGGCTACTTCCTTCTTTGGCTGCTTGCTTTACCTGACTAGCTGTTACTCTATTTATCCATTACAACAGCCAATAGGGTACAATGCAAACACCTTTCCCCAATTGTAACAAATGAGTGGCCGAATAGCTTAGTCATGCGGTCAGGCAATTTGCTAATTACAAGCCAGCTGGACCCCTTAGAGTTGTTTACCACCAATTCTTTTACAAGCCAGCTGAGCCTCATGTTCCCAACAAATAGCCATTTTGATTATATTAATTCTGTGTAACCATGAGCATGGAATGTTTTTCCATCTACTCAGGTCTTCTGCAATTTCTTTTTTAGTGTTTGATAGTTTTCATTGTAGAGGTCCTTAATATCCTTTCTAAGGTTGATACCCAATTACTTTATTTTCTTGGAGGAGATGGTGAATGGTAGAGATTTCCTGATTTCTTCTTCCATATACTTGTTGCTGGAGTAAAGGAAAGCTAGTGATTTATTGGTATTGATCTTATAGGCAGCCACTTTGCTGAAATTGCCTATAAGCTCTAGAAGTTTTCTGATTGATGTTACTGGGTCTTCTAGGTATAGAATCATGTCATAAGCAAATAGAGACAACTTAACTTCCTATACGAATTCCTTTGATTTCCTTGTCTTGCCTGATAGCTCTGGCAAGGGTTTCAAGGACTATATTGAACAAGAGTGGTGAAAGTGGATAACCTTGTCATGTTCCTGAGTTCAGTGGAAATGCTTTCAGTCTTTCTCCATTGAGCATAATGTTAGCTATGGGTCTGTCATAAATGGATCTTACAAAATTAAAGTATCTTCCCTTGATCCCTATCTTCTCCAGGGTTTTGAACATAAAGGGGTGTTGAATTTTATCAAAGGCCTTTTCTGCATCAATTGAGATGAAATATGATTTTTGTTTTTAATTCTGTTTAAGTGGTGAATTATATTTATTGATTTGCATATGTTGAACCATCCCTACATACCTGGAATGAAGCCCAACTGATAATGATGTATTATCTTTTGATGTATTTTTGGCTCTAGATAGGTAGAATTTAATTAAGGATTTTATGTCTATGTTCATCAGGGAAATTGGTCTCTAGTTTTCTTTTCTTGATGTGCCTTTGTTGGATTTTGATATCAGTGTCATATTTGCTTCATAAAAAGTGTTTGAGAGTACTCCCACCCTGTCAATTCCATGGAAGAGCTTATAGAGGATCGGTGTTAAATCTTCTGTGAAAGTTTGGTAGAATTCTGCCATACATCCATCCGGTCCTGGGCTTTTCTTTTTCTTGAAGAGCTTTGATTGCTGCTTCGATTTCACTAACGAGATAGATTGGTTTAGATTTTCAGTGTCCTCCGGTGTTAATGTGGGGATGTTGCATGTGTCCAACTATCTGTCCATATCCTCCAGATTATCAAACTTGGCAGAATATAAATTTTCAAAATAGGTCTGATAATCTTCTGGATTTTGGTTCAGTTTGTGGTGATATCTCCATTTTCATCTTTGATTTTGTTGATTTGCTTCATTTCTTTCTTCTTTTTGGTGAGGTTGGCAAGAGGTTGGTCAATCTTGTTTATTTTTTCAAAGAACCAACTCTTTATTTTGTTGATAATTTTTATTGTTTTTTTTTTGTTGTTGTTGTTGTTCTCAATTTCATTGATTTCAGCTCTGACTTTAGTTATTTCCTGTCTTCTATTAGCTTTGGGATTGGATTGTTCCTCTTTTTACAGGTGTTTGAGTTGTAGCATAAGGCTATTTATTTGGGCTCTTTCTAGATTTTTGATGTATGCACTCAGTGCTATAAATTTACCTCTTAAGAATGCTTTCATACTATCCCAGAGATTTCAATATGTTTTTTCCTCATTCTCATTCATTTCCAAGAATTTCTTGATTTCTGCTTTCATTGCTTCTTTTATCCATCCTTTTTTTAAAGAGAGAATTATTCAATTTCCAAGTATTTGAGTAGTTTCTGTTGTTTCTCTTGTTGTTGATTGCTAAGATCATTGTGGTCTGACTGGATACATGGGAGTATATCAACTTTTTTGTATTTGTTAAGATTACCTCGGTGAACTAGGATGTGGTCTATTTTAGAAAAGGATCCGTGAGCCGCTTAGAAGAAGATAAATTCAGCCGAATTAGGATGGAATATTCTGTAGATGCCTGTTAAGCCTGATTGATTGATAGAGTTGTTCAGATTGGAGATGTCTTTATTGTTGTTTTGATGATCTGTCTAGTGTTAATAATGTTGTATTGAAGTCCCCCAGTATTATTGTGTTGAGATCAATGAGGGGATTAATGTCCTTAAGTATTTTTCCATATATTTGAGGGAGTTGTAATTGGGGGAATAAATGTTAATTATCATTATATCTTCTTGATGAATTGTCCCTTTTATTATGATGAAGTGTTCCTCTTTGTCCTTTCTGAATAGTTTTAGAAGGAAGTTAATTTTATCAGATATTAGGATTGCCACACCAGCTTGCTGTTTTGGGCTGCAGTCCTGGTAGACATTTTGCTAACCTTTCACTTTCAGTCTGTGTCTATTTTTGAGTGTTAAGTGTGTCTCCTGTAGACAACATATTGTTGGATTTTGTTTTTTGATCCAATGAGCCAATCTGTGTCTTTTAATTGGGGCATTGAGACCATTCACATTCAGAGTTAGAATAGATATGGTAAACTGAGTTTCAAACTTTGTGACTATTACAGAGTTTTGAGCCATCTTGGGAATCATTTGGTGTGTAATGTGGTTATTGACTCACCCTTGTTTAAGATTTTATGGTATTATTAGCATTTTCTTCTGAATGAAGAATATCCTTAAGAATATTCTATAGTGCAGTGTTCATGTATCTTGCTAACTTGAGTTTATCATTGAAGTATTTAATTTCCCCATCACATTTAAAACTGAGTTTTGCAGGGTATATTATTTTTGGATGAAAACTGTTTTCTTCCAAGAATTGAAAAATGTTGTTCCAAGCTCTTCTGGCCTTCATTGTTTGATCTGAAAAATCCATAGTGATCCGAATTGGTTTGCCTCTGAATGTGATTTGGGGCTTTTCTCTAGCTGCTTTTAGAATTCTCTCTTTAATTTCTCTGTTGTTCATTTTGTATATGATATGTCTTGGTGAATTTCTCATTTGATTAGGCCAGTTTGGTATTCTATAAGCATCTTGAATGTGATAATGTGGGTCAATTCTAATGTGAGGGAAGTTCTTATAATTTCACTTAAAAGTTTCTTAATGTCGCCTGTTTACTGTTCGAGTTTTCATCCAGTTTAATGACTCTCAGGTTATTTCTCCTCATCTCGCCAAATATTATTTGGAAGTTCTGGTCATGTATTGTAAATTTCTTCTCTTGTCTATGCTCCTTGAACTCAACATTGCTTAACCTATCTTTGTCATCTGATGTACATTCAGCAAAAGCTGAATTTCTATTTCCAGTGGAGTTTAATCTGATGTTAGTATCTTCCAGTGAAGATTTGATTTGGTTGACAGTGTTTTTCAATTCTGATAGCTCTTCTACATCTCTTTTCAGGGCATCTAATTCTTTATAAAGCTGATCTTTCATCTCATGGAATTGCTCCCTTATTTCCTTTTTTTTTTTAATTTTTAAAGAGAGAAGGACAGTGAGAGAGAGACAGAGAGAATCAATTTTTTATTGAGTTTTTCACATGACTTTCATTGCCCCAACACTTAGTTGTGTACATGGGTGCTAGGGTTTGAACCTGTGTACTTGGGCATGGCAGGCAAGCACCATAACCACCAAGCCACCGTTCCAGTGCCCCCTTATTTCCTTATAAAAGTTGTCTCTCATCACTTGAAATTGTTCTCTGATCTCTTTCCTTAATTCTTCTTTCAACACTTTGATTTAGGTACTAATCATAATGTTGATACAACTTCTTTTGTTTTAATCTAGGGCCCTGACCATGGAGTCCTTGGTTGGAGAGCTGTGAGGTTGAGGAGGAGAGTTATTTCCCTTTTTCCTCATTTTCAGAAACAGGAGGTATGTCTTGAAGACCAACCATATTACTCTTGTAGGGGTAATTGGAGCTTCATTGGGATGGGGTGCTGTTTGGGCAGCTCAGACTTATGACTGCCAGTCTAGTCACTGAGGACTTGAGAGCCTATAGGTGCATATACTAGACAGTTTCAACTAAAACAGTTATGATGATGATTAGCACCTATAGGAGCAGTTTTCTTTGAGAACGCTCTCACGACATATTATGATAGCAAGCAAGTACCCATTTTAAAGACTGTCCTTTTCTACAGTTAGCAGGGCCTCTATAAGTGGGGAGAAGAAATGACTAGAAAGCCAAGCAGGTGAATTGGGGAGGTAGATTAGAACTCCTGACTTAAAATAAAGAGGAACAATGATTTAGGGAGGTGTAGGTTATTCAATTAGGAATAAGGAAAATATAGAAATGGGATGCAGGTGGGGTAAAGACTTTGGGTGAGGATGAGAGAGAACAGCATATATTTTAGGAATTGCCAGAGTACAAGGGAAGAAGAGGTTAGTATGGGGCATGGTTCTCCTCAACCAAAGGAGACTGAGGGCTATTTTGCTATCATGAAGTGTTTTCCTGGTTGGACCCCAATGCTTTAGAGACAGCAGTTGAGTTCAAGAAGACACAGAGACAGTAGAAGCCAACCACCAATACATACACACAAAAAAATATGTACATCCACAAACACCAAATTCAGTAATAACAATAAAGCAAAAATGGATTTAAAAATTTTTAAAAAAACGTTAAAAAGTTAAAAGCTAAACAAGTTAGAAATACTACAAGGCAGCAGAATCCCATTAAAAAAAAAAAAACTAGTAAGGAAAGTTCTGATTTTTTGCCCCCTAGGTCAGTGTGTACCATGGAAGAATGTGTTCATATCTGCCATCTAGCTAGGGACTCTTCCCAGTTGAGCTTGTCAGGTGAGATACAGTTTGGTAATCTCCGGTGGCCTGGGTTTTCCTAGAGAATCTCCTCAAAATTTTCTGTTACATAGGGGTAGAAGACCCTCCTCTCCCCTGCTTCTTATGAGAATAGAGTTCGGCACCCCCTGAGATGCACTCCTGGGCTGATTATATTATGCCTGACCAAACTCCTGATCTTCTTAAGCTGGGGACCCAGAAGCTTTAGGCAGTCTAGTAGATCCTAGTGTAGATGTATGGGACTCTGATTATTCCAAGGAGAGTGGCCCGACTGAAGCTCGCTTCCCTGGGATCACTGATGACCCACTCTGGGTGTCTTATGATCTTCAGAGGCCCCAAGAGCTGTTCTGTGGGGTTGTCATAGTCCCAGCAAGGGAAGACATGTGTGAGGGAGGGTCCAGGCTAACTGGACCAGTGTTTATGTGGCTCTCAATTGCAAGCACTAGGGGGCATCCCACCTGAAAAGCTCAGGACCTATGGAACCTTGACTATGCACAGGGCTCAGAGAATGAAGGAGAGCCCAGGCTTCCCGTTTTATTCAAAGGTTCCTGAGGCTGATGTCAGACCCTGCCTTGTTAGAGAGTTACAGGCAGCTTTTGGAGAGTCTGAGGCAGGTGGCCCTCTTGGGAAGAATATGCCCTACTGTGCCCAGTTCTGTTCACAGACTTCTTCTGTTAGGGCATGTAAGAGGGCAGGCAGGAGGCCACCACTTGTACGTCCCGTGAACTGCAGATGGGATTCGTAGTCCCACACAGCCCCCTGGGCAGACAGCCAGGTCACGGGGCACTAAAATCTGTTTTTCTGTCCTTGGAGACTGAGGTTCCTAGTCCGTGCATAAACGATGGGTCTAGTTTCACTTTTGCTGAGTGAGTGACCAGTCCTGCCCTCAGGGAAACCTCAAAATGGCGGGGGCGGGAGGGGGCTGGCTGTGAGGCATGAACAGTTGTAGGTTCACTATTGCAAGCAATTAAATCCCAGATCTTGAGAATCAGCCCTGGCAACCTGTGAGCACACAGGTTAGAATGCGTTCCCCCCTGCGACCAGGTTGGAATACTTATGCCGTTTCCTCCCCTCTGGGGTAGCTACCTGACCACCCCTGCCCCTGCTATGGAGCCGAATGTGCGGGTGCGACAAACTCGTTGTTTAGACTCATTAATGCAAAGCTCTTTTCCTTTGGTGTTAAAAAATTAGGGGGGGTAAAGAACCCACATATCAGGAGCCCATTCCTACTGTTGGATATCACCTCCCACTCCTACAGCGTGAAGTATTACTCAGGAGTGTCTTGGGATCACTGAAGGTGGGGTGGTCCCCATGTTCGATCTCCATCAATTAAGCTTTAATGATAGTATTAAAATGCAAACCAGAATAATTTGTATACTTTTCTATGACTTGGAAGAAAAATCTGTTAAAAGAGACATTATGCATAAATTGAAACAGAATAACTTGCATGAAACAGATAACTGACTCATACTTGCATAGGGCTTTAAAATTTACAAAGTGTTTTAACATACTTTTCCTTATTCCATTCTTATTATTATATTGTGATGTAGGCTATTGGCTGAATATTCAAATTTCTCATTATATAAACTAAAACAAAAATAATACTAATGGTAGTGGCTTTAAGAGTGAACTGAGTAGTGCCTTAAATTCGCAAAAGGAGCCGTCACAAGTTGATTTTTTTTATTTTCTTATTTTTATTTATTTATTTATTTATTTATTTTTGTAAAACTAGTGAATTTCCTTGGGACCAGAACTATAAGGTTTAAATGATTCTTCTGCATAAATTACATGATTGAGCCACTCAACAACATTATATGAGCAAGTGCACTTCAAACATAAAGATAAAAATTGGGAAGTAACTATAATACTAATCAACCTCTTCCTTGCCACAAAAAAATAGAAACAAGAAAGAAAGGCTAAAAATTTGCTATTCACAACAAATGTGATTTAACCTTATGTTAATTTTAGAAGGAGTTTAGTTTTCAATGATAGTTTGTTATCTTGTGTTTTGAATATTTGTTTCAGACATATAACGATGATAAATAAATGCTTTAAGAGAACATTTAAGAAGCGACTGCATTCAAAACTGGGTGTGGGTGATGTGGGGTGACTCTGGATTAGGATCAAATGATTATTATGTTGATACTTTATATGCATTTATGATTCTAAAACAACTCAACTCCTTAATAAAAATTTTTTTAAAAACTGAGATGATCAACTCCAGGAGTGAACGGCACAGAAATATTCAATAATGAGCAGAACACAAGAAAGGCCTATGGTCCTGGGCTTACCTAAGTAAGCAGAGGATTCTGGGAACTTGGTTTCTGTGGGCAACAGGCTGGAGTTGGACCCCTCCTCTCTTAAAAGAAAGAAAAATAGATACTGCCAACCAATGAAACATCTGACCTGCTGAGTGCTTCTGCACTTGCCCCAACATCACTGAGGGACAAGAGCTTAGAACCACAGATATGAAACATGGAGCTGAATTAGAGGCCCAGAAAAGATCAGATAAGAGACAGATGTGTGCAACCTCAAAATTGCTGAACAGGGAGATATGAGTATAGGAAAGAGATGGCCTTCAAAGCATGATAAGCCAGCAAATCCTTAAGACCCAAATACATAAATAAAACTCTAGCTAAGAGACAATCAACAATGTAGCAAACTCTTTACCCCCTGAGAATCCAGTAATACTTAAGCAATCATTGAATTCTGGAAAATTCACAATCTAAGCATTTATATCACTTCTAGGGGCAAAATGTAGAAGAATCAAGAGACTGGGATGTGGGTGATATGGAGGTAATTCTGGTTTAAGAATATATGCCTATCATATTGTTACTTTATATGCATTTATGATTACACAATCACTCAACTCAATAAAAAATTAAAAAAAGAAAGACAGCCCACGATTACATTATTCATCATATGGATTTATGCCAAGCAAGTTGTTTGATACATGAAAGAGATAAAAGGGAACAACACTCATAAAATAAACAAGAAATCTAAATCCAGAACCATCAATAATAAAATAAGAACAGATAATAGTAAATAAAGATAAGTAGAATTAAACAGGTAAGTATTACAATTTGACTCAAAGAACAAAATAATTAATGAATTTGAAGGCACTCTAGGGAATTCACTCAGAATGCAGCACAGAATTAATTTTAAAGATACTTTTATCAGCATAGAAAGAGAAACAGAGACAGTGAAAAGCTCAAATACTCAAAAACAGGGCCAAATAAATGGAATAGAGGATATGATGTGGGAAGTAAAAATCTTTAATATGCCAATAACTTAAAAAGTTTAAAAATAACTTCCTAGAAGAGTAGAAAAAAAATAAAAGTTGACTTGAGAAAGGATGGAATTTCTGAATAACAGCCATTAAAGAAAATGAGTTGACTTTTTAAAAATCTTTACTAAAAGAGAACCCTAATCCCCTACAATTTCATAGACACATTGCATTTAATCTTCAAGGAATTGATAACTTCCCTTATGCAAAATGATGTTAATAGAGGTCTACTGAGCTTCAGAAATTAAATGGTGTAATGCTCATCCAGGAATGGAACAATGTACCATTGAAACAAAAAAAAAGCTCAGAAACAAACATAACTGCAAATTTCAACTTGGTAGATGACAGAAATGTCCTTATAAATTAGTGAGGAAAACAGGGATTAATTAATAAATGTCCTAGGACTATAACCATAGAAATAACTAGTTAATCATATGACAGAAAAAATAATATCTCTACCTTGTACCATATGCAAAAAAATACATTTCAAATGGATTTAGCATCAAAATGGAAATAACATTTAAAAATTTTAGAAGTTAATACAGAATAATAATTTTATGATATTGGATAGAGTACAAATCATTACAGATAAAATTGATAATAAATCTACCAAGTTAAAACCAAGGACATGTATCTCAAACAGCATCATAAAAACATTAAAGCATGAGTCACAGACTGGGGAAAAAATATCATGTGACCAGTAAGCAACTGAGATCCAGAATATCAAAGGTAGTCCTCCTGGTCAATAAGAAAAAGACAAACCACCAGGCAGCAGAAGATGTGGACAGGCAATTTATGAGAACCACGTATTTGAAAGGATGTTCAGGCTCACAAACCAAAACATCAACAAGAGACAATTTCACACCCATCAAACTGACAGAAACTAACAAGTTGGAAAATACCAGGTGTTGGAGAATAAGAAGGAAAACAAGAATTCCCATGCTTGCTGCTGGTAGAAGGGAACTGATGCAGTGACTTAAAAGTAATTTGACAACATCTAATAAAACTAATGATGTGATTTCCTTTATCAAGCCATTCCCTAGAAATATTCATTAAAAGTCTTCTACATATACGTAAGAGGCAATAGATGGGAGTGTACATGTGTTAACCCACTCCATATTTGGTCCCTAAAGTTTGGCTGTTCTAAACATATATACATATTCATTGCACTCTGGCTTTTAACAGAAAAAAATGCGATAGACCCATCTAAATATTCATAAATGGAAAATAGATACATCATTGTTTAATAATAATATGAAATATTATATGGCAGTTAAATAGACAATCAAGTGCTAAATGGTATCATTGTGTATACATCTGGGGGAGAAAGTTCAGAGAAAAAAATCTAATTGTAAAATTTCACTTATAGCTTGATTTTATATGTTCAAAGCCGACAAAATGATAGTTTTCAATACATTTATATATTTGTTATGAACATTGCACAGAAGTTAATGATCAGGGTCAGCATGCTGCATCTCTCTGGGTGGGAGGAGGAAGTGGTAGGAATAAGGAGGGCCACGTGGTATTTTTCAAAAGGAAAGAACAGTAGCACATGTGGAAAAATTGGGTTTTTCATACAGGCCTCTTTGTTACGTACTTGTAAATGTCTAAGAGATATTTTCTAATCAAAATATTTTTCTCAGTAATTTTTATCAGAAAACTTTAAAAGAAAGCTAGTTTACTAAAAGTTTATGAAAAAACAGATCTTTATAATTCACAAACAGTAGCAATAAGAATTTTTAGAACTTCTGGACATGTCATTTTAAAAATATTTTTGTGATAACTTAATAGACTGTGTTCGTTAAAAGATCGTGGGTGGCAGAATCTCGAGTATTAAACTAGAAAACACTGAGGTAAGGCACAAAATGCAATACCATCTATCTAGAAACTTAATGCATTTGTGCTACAACCTACAAAAGTGATGTGTCACTACATAATTCAAGCTTTTATTTTATATTACTGCAAGAGAAATCACCTTGTTCTTCAAACTGTGTTTCATTCAGCACCTGTGGAACCACAGAAGAATCACCTAATTAGCCATTACAAGGCCTAAAATCTGGATCTGCTGTGTCCCACCCAGGTACAAGCATAAGACCTTTCAGTCTTTATATACAGCCCTACCTAGTCCTGAATTAGTTCTAACCAAGGTTTAGAGCCCTGAAGAAGAATCGACATTCAGAGGGCTCTGCGTTTGATGTAATTTTCCTAAACAAAGTGGCTTTCTAATGAATGCCACAATTGGTCCCTAACACTCAGTCGTTCATATGCACATCACAGCTCTGTCTGGCCATGATCAGTAGCGTCACACACATTCCAGTAACTGCTGGATATTTTTCTAGTTCTACTCTCTTAAACACAAAAGTTTCCAGCCTTCTTATTCCCACTGTGAAGTTTCTGATTCTGTACTTCAATAGTGACACCAACCCACAGCCTCCTTCAGAACTCAGCATGCTTCCCTGCACACTAGTCCTTACTTCTTTGCCTAAGCCTGGTTCTCTATTTCAGATCCTTCCCTCTGTCTTAAATAAATGTTCTCCCTTGCCTCTTGTCCTTTGTACATGCCTACTCCAGTTTTCCCATGCTATATCCCATTGCGAGTCCCCAAAGATACGTTCACAGCTCACAGTACCTGGGCAAAAGGAGTACCGAGGATTTCCATGCCAACCAAAAATCAGGCCCATCACCAGCCTCTGACCCATGACTAGGGCTCTATTCAGGATTCCTAATTTTCTCTCCAAATTCCCCTACTGGAGTTAAAGTTCTGCCTAGCAAAAATAATAGCAATAATAATAGTTGTGTATTGCCATCATGGGTTGAGTCAGGGAATGAACAGCTACTCTATACATTCCAGGTAGAAGCATTTTAATGCAGGACTTAGAGACTCACACAGATGTTGGAAGAGCCAAGGGAGAGAGGGTTGAAGAGAGGCTATTATCCTCAGCCTCTGGTTGGGATATGACTCCAAACTGGATAAACATGCCTCCCACCTGACACTGTTTTTCCTTAAGTTTTTCAGAAACAAGTTTTACAGGACCAAGACATATAAACAAAGACATGCATTGGCTACCTCCCCATGGCCACTAGGATTTGTACTATGGAACCTTCTCTCAGGGCCAATTCTATTTCCACACCAGTTCACCTAGACCTAGGCTTCCCCCTTTCCCATTTCCTGTCCTCCCTACTAGCCCAAGGTCTCAGCACCCCGCAATGCAAAACATACATGTTGCAACACTACAAGATTCCCAGTAAGCCAATTCTGCCAATATCATTTGTCTCTACCAGAACTTCCAATATAGGTACCCTAAATCGTTTCCTAAGTTTGGAATCACTACAATAAATGTGAACAGTCAGGAGACTTTCTTTTTTTAGTTTAATAAACATTAGGACAAAATATTTTAGTAGTTGTTATTAGCTACAGAATAATATAAATATTCCCATTTAAAATATTCAAAACCAGCACCAAATGGCTCAAACCTACCTCTCTAGCCTTATAGCCCATATTTCCTTAACTATACCATCTATTCTACCAAAATTCATCCAGTCACCATTTCTCTGAAAAAAAAATCATATACACCTGCCCCTATAACCTTATTCAAGTTGTTCTTTTCACTTACAATCCCCTTTATTCCTAAGTACCCCTTGAAAATTGCAGCCTATTTCTCAAGGCGCATATCAAATGGTACATAAAAATTCTACTTCTCAATAATATACCTCACACTGTGCTTGTATCTGGCTATTTGTGTGAGTGTTTTATCTCTTCTATTGAACTGAAAATCATTGTGGGCAAAGACTATTTTTCTTAATGATGTCCCTCACCCACACAGTCATATACACCCACAGTGACCTAACACATTAGGGATGATGCATATAAAACTTTCAAATTGAATTTAGGAGTTGAAATAAGGTTAAGAAGACTGTTATAAGCTGAAACGCTTCCAATCTTCCCAGATTAGAAAAAAATACTCTATACAATAATTTCTAGTTATGTAAAACAGATTCTTTAGATGATTTAAGTATCAGGAAATTTAACAAGAAACCATCAAAGGGAAAATTCCTGGGGGGAAAAGTCTAACTGCCAATTAGAAATACATTTTTTACTATTGTCCCATCTCAAGGTTAGAGAATGGTGGGGAGTCAATACAGTTTATTGATCCTGACCGTTTATCCAATTATGTTCCATTTGTATCAGTTATTTTCAGTCCATTAAAACACTTATTCAAACCTTGGGAGTTTCCACTACCCACCTTCCTACATGTATTTCCTTCAATGTATTAGATGAGTAACTAGAAATTTTGCTGAATCCATGCAGAAACATACTAAATGACTGAGATGAGCAAATACACCTCCTAAGTTAGTCATGTGCAGGAATATCAAGGCTCTACAGAAAATAATAGCCTACTAATGAAAGAGATGTCAAAGATTAAAGACACTGGAAGTCTCAAGGCATGGACTCTAAGGGGGACATAGCAGGGAATCTGTTTTCTTACTGAAGTGAGGAAATTCAAATTGTAGGGATAGAAGTAAGTCCATCCTGATGAAAGGTAGATATCAATGTCCACGTTAATAAAATTAAAGCCTGAAGTGGACTAGGTAGGAGTGGGGCCAAGATAGGAAATCTAGACTACCAGGTTTCCACTATATGTAAGGAAACAATCCGTAAAATAAAAGGTAAAAGTAGACGCTACGGAACCTAAACTGGCAGCTGTCGAGCATAATCCAAAGGTCTAGAAGTCGAACTTCAAAGGCAGAGGTGATGAGCCTTGCATATCAGGGATACAGAGCAGGTCAAGCATTTGAAATGCAGGAAAAATCAAAGCAAAGGGGAAGAAGACATTAGGACTTCCATAGCCAAGGCAGAATTCTAAATTATCACACTGAGCAAGATACTGGCACCAGGAAGAATGCAACAATGTCTGATTTGTGACATAATCATGGTTTGGTTCTGAAAAATGATACTTTCTGATCTCCTCTATACATTTTACTAATTATGAATTATTCTGAATTGACAGGTAGATGCAGAAAGTAATTAATCTAGCTGGAGCCCTGGAGTGTTCTGAATATAGGTGAGTTTTGTGGGGAGCTGGAACAGAAGTAGAACTGGGCGGGGCAGATTGTATTTTCCAAAGATAAATCCTGTCCCATGTGCTCTTCTGCAAGGTGCCCTCCTTAAGAAGTAAAATCGCATTCCTTACTCAGGGCTTGACTTTAGTGTTTTCTTGATCTTTAGAAAGTGGCAGAAGTGACACAGATTTCTAAGGCCTAATTACAATAAGTCTTTCAGTTTCCTCTTGGTCTTCTTGGAAGAAAGAGCATCCCGCCAGTGCTGAGTGAGATGTTCCCTCTGAGGACTGCTGTCATACTACATGGAGAAGCCATGAGTAGCTGATCATGTAGGGAGCTCAAGCTGAGCAAGCAGGAAATGGTCAGTGTCAACTGTGAGCCATGTTACATTCCAACCCAACTGAGCCTTCAACTGGACACAACTAAAGCCTCTATTTTACCTAAGCTACGTGAGAGACTCCAAACTGAGCCCCATTATTGACAAAATTAGGAGATACAATAAAAATTGCTGTTAAAGCTCTATTTCAGGGTAGCTTGTTATGTACCAATTGGTAATCAGTGTTTGGGGCTACAAGGACGAATTTGAAAATCACCTTTATCTATAGCTGGTAATAATGGGGCCATAACACACAGTCACCACCTTCAATAGACTCAGAACTTCACTCAATTCCCCCCAATCCAACTTTTTTGATGCTTTAGTGAAAAGTTTTCTAGAGGATGTCAACATTAAAAAGAAATTTGGGGTTGTCTGGGGATTTTCATTTGCAGCATCTCTGTAACGCCTTGAGTTGCACATACCTGAGATTAAGCTAAATCCTAGAACAACTGAAAATGTAGAACAGTCTGTATTTAAAGACCATGATGGAGAGAATTCACACTCTGGTGATTGTTGGCATTTTCAGGGAGAAATTTTCCAGAGAGATAAATGATACCTTTCTCAAACAATTAATACCAGGGACTGTGCTGCTTGTTATGATATTGCATTTCCGCCTAAAATAATACAGGTGCCAGGATATTTTGCTTACCTCCAATCCCTCGATTGCTTAGTCCCTGTTAATGCAGGAACATAATGAAGAACATAAAATGATTCTCAGTTTACAGTTGATTCTTCATTATCAAAGGTTTATGGAATTACAGCACAGTCTACTAGAGCTTTAAATATTGGCTTCATTTAACACGTGGACATATCTGGAAATTCAATATGTTTAATTTTTATTTTGCTGACATCACAACTAAGTTCCTTGGAATCTAAATACCCAATCATGTCCTATAGATGGAAAGAGAAAAATGTAGATATTTATAGACTATCTTTTATGCTTTATGGAAATTATCCAATTTAATCCCTGCAACAACTCCATTATGTATTATTATCCTTATTTTACCAAAACAAAAATTTTAGAATCAGACTGTTTTCATTGTACTGTTTCTATTACAACAGACTCAACTGTATTAATGCAGAGTCCATCTGTGCTTTTATATATAGCAGCTTATGATTTAGCTTTCAAAAAAATATGCTTTTCTCAAATGACCCAGATTTATTTTCTTTAGCTCACAGTTACACCTACCTGGTAAACATCTAGCCTTAGAGGTGAAACAGGCAGCCATTTTGTGCAGCAGTAACAGTGGCATGCACTAAAACAGAATGGGAGGGCTGGAGTGGTGGCTCAGTGGTTTTAGCGCTTGCCTGGCAAGCACGAGGACCTGGGTTCAAACCCCAGCACCACGTACACAACTAAGTGTTGGAGAAACTTAAGGCCATGTGAAAAATTAAATAAAGTTGTTTCTCTCTTTCTCTGTCTCTCTCACTGTCCTTCTCTCTTTAAAAAAAAAAAAACAGAATGGGAAGTGAAATGAGCATAATAGGTCATTTTAGAAGGCACATGCTTCAGAATTTTCTGGCTGTTTATTCATTGTCCTCAAAAGTACAATTCTGCTAGTCAATGTATCCCGCATTTCGTTTGGAAGACATGGTCTCCTTCTGTATAGGGAGGAAACAGCCCCAAATTAACAGTACCAACTGTAAAGGACTATTTTGCAACATCAGTTAAAGCATACACACTGTCAGTATAGATTTTGCCACACAAAGGTCTTCAATATGGATGCATAGATTCTAGTCAATTTTGTTTCATATTTTGCATGCAACAGAAAATGAAAATATAAATAGTCTGTAATGAGACTTATAACTTCCTCCTATTAAAAAATAGGTGGTGGTGACTATCAACTAAGGAACCCTAACTCCAAGCTGATATATATCGTTTTCAGTGGTGTGTCATTTTCCTGGTCTCAGCTGAGTGCTTAGATTAAATGAAAAAGTTGGTTTCATTCCACAGCATGACAATGTTATGGGAACACTAATTGGTAAATAAAAAATTAGTCTACATTCTCTGACATGATAAAAGTGTAGAGCATTTCTAGGCACCACATAAGATGTAACAATAGAATACAGTGTCAAAGAGAGCATAGACCTGCCAAAAATTAGGTCATGGCAATGCACAGATGAATTTTAGCAGTACTCCTAGGGGGATGAATTTAATGGACATAATATTAATCTCAGCATGGACACGCAGAAAAGGAAAAAACAAAGCAAAGATCAAAAGAGAATCTCTAGCAAACAGATTGAATTTCTAAAATGTAAGATAAAATGGAGAAGGATGGTATTAGACTCACCCTCTTTTAATCTAAATGAAAGTTTAAAGAAGTTAAAGCTATCACTGATGACTAATTAGCTAGAATTATATGTGAATCCACAGAGACAAATAAAAGGCAAGAGAGACAGCAGATGACTTGATATTGACAACCAAATAAATATGAAAAAATTAAGCTGTTTGAAAAATCAGGAAAAACTATTTAGAAAATCAAGATCCACTGCAGAAAAACAGTCAGACATGTGAATCCATGGTAGTTTAAGTTGACATGAGCCACCTCCCATTCCAAACCATCAAAGTTCCAGAATAAGGTTTGTCTCTACCTGACACTCTGGCAGGTCAGAGTGGTATTAAACCCAAATATTGGCTCTAGAGGCTGAAAGCTTGGATTTGATGTCTTAGCCCAATTGAGGTTCCAAGCGGGGGTAGCAATAGTAGAAGTAGGAACCCCCACAGACAAACAGAAACTAGTATGAGGCTTCCAATGCCTGAATGGAACTAGATTCTGGATAGGAAACCTGCCGTCTGGGTAGGACTAAGCAAAGTATTCTGAAAAGACACCGTAAAACAGACTTGCCCTGCATGCTGGTTGGAGTTAAATTTTACCCTTCTTCTGGGCCAGAAATTTCAAGTCAAGAAAACATAGTAGGAAGCAGTAACATATGCAAAGCACTGACACGAACCAACACTACAACTTTGCAAGGATACTTCCAACTCAGGGGCAACTCAGACACAGTAGAAACAACAGTGGAAAATCTCAAAGCACACAGGGAGTAACTGCCTTGAGGAAGAAATTTCAGACTGAGAAATAGAAAAATATACAACCTAAAGTTCTGATAAAATACAACTATTCGATTTTTTTGAGGCTGCTGCTGATCAAACCCAAGTCCCCATGCATGCAAGGCAAGAGCTTTTCCACTAAGGTACATCCTAGCCCTAAAATACAACCATTTGAACTTATAAAATAAATGTTTTTAAAACTATTAAAGACGGGCTGGAACCATGGCTCAGCAGTTACAGTGCTTGCCTGGCTTGCGCAAGGATGCAGGTCCAAACCCCAGCACCACGTACACATCAAAGTGTTGGAGCAAAAAAAGCCACATGAAAAACTAAATAAAAATTGATTCTCTCTTTCTCTCTCACTGTCCTTCTCTCTTTAAAAAAAACTATTAAAGACATTTATAATAGAAATAATAATGAATAATTTAATGTTTCTTGATTTCTGAACTATGTCCAGAGACTCTTTGGTAATTTTAAGATATACTTTATTTTTATTTGAAATGGGTGTAGAAAGAAAGTAAAGACTACAAAGAATGTGAGGGAACTTTTTGGGGTAATGGAAATATCCTATAATGGGATTGTTGTGGGATTACAAAACTATATATTTGTCAAAACTCATTAAACTAAACACCTAAAAGCTTGAATTTTACTACATGTAAAATACACCTCAATGCCTACTGCTAAAAAGAAAAAAAATTAAATCTCTCCTCTTTTGGGTTATCCACAGATATCTAAACATTTTCATGCAGAGAAAAAAAAAAACAATTGCAAAAAAATAAAACTCACTCAAAAAAGCAAAATCATGGAAAAGAAGCAGGTCCAAATCATACTAAGGATTCACTTTTCTAAGTCAGGTATGTCTCACCTGAACCCCAGACCCAAGGTAGACCAGAGAGGCTGCCTGGCATGGGAAGCAGCTTCCCTGGTAGGACTCAGTTTCAACTCACAGCCACAACTACTTATGAAAATGTATTACAGTAATATTAGCATTTACTTATAACACTGCAATAATAACTAAATCCTTAGTAAGCAGGCTTATGACTGAAAAGTGAGATTAAATTTTTTGAATCAGAAAATACGAAAGATAATTCAAATTCAAATGCTCTTGGGCCAGATGTCCCACTTCTCTGTTCTCTAGATTCCTTGTTTGTGATGATAAAAGGAATGAACTAAATGATTCCTTGAGTCCATTCCTGCACTTATGTTCTAAGAGTTGATAATTTGGATTTGGACAAAGAAGCACTAAGACATCAAAGTCAAAATATTAAACTTAAGAAAAACTAGAGGCTATTAAAATCTAACTGTCATAATAAATTGAAGGTATACAATTTCATATAATAGAAAAATCATGTTCTCCTCAAAAAGAAATCTCCAGGTAGAGGATTTTGTTGTAGAAACCAATTCCTCACCAACACAAATGGAATGAAGATGCTAATTATATTTATGTGAAGTTTAAAAAGAATAACAAATAACAGCTTTGATAATATCAATCCTATCCTTCCAAAGCTCCATTTAACTCCTTGTAAGAGACTACTGAAACAGTTGCCTACTCCAACTGGCTCAGCATAACTTGGTGTCTATTAGAAAAAAATTCAGCAAATCACATAGAACCCAAGGGCAAGATGTGCAGCCAAACCTCAGAAGGCACTGCACTGGGAATATGAGGACTTGAAACTACTTTTTCTGATTCTCTGGGGCTGCATTATAGCTCATTATAGCACCAACTATACACTGTGATTTTATTCTGGCACTAACCACCTGCAGTTAGCACAGACCTCACAAGTGAAGGGGCTCAGTCCTCCATAAGACCACACCCACTTATGATGCCAGCCATACATCAAGGTCCCTAAGTCCTCTGCACTTCTGACTCAAGAAACTCATGAAAATCCTATACCTCTGATTATTTTTATTAAAAAGGATACAGGTCAGGACTAGCCAAATAAAGACACACAGGACAATGTCTGGAAGGGTCCTGAACTGCTCAGAATCTCCACTGAATTTTAGATGGGGCTTCATTATGTAAGCATGCTTAGTTAAATCATTGGCCATATGATTGAATACAACCTCTAGCCCTTTTCCCCTCCCCAATGGCCAGTCTGGCTAAAAGTCCTAATCTTCTAATCGTACTGCCCATTTTTCTAGTGCCCAGACATAAAGTTACTAAAGGGTCAACCTTGAATCAGTTTTGATCCAAGGAATCCATGAATAAAAGAAATTCTTTACTATACAATATAGTTCATCTCAGTTTCTCTCTGTAAACTCTTTTTCAATATTCTTTCTCTGTACCTAGGTATTCCTGGCTTCAACATGTTTGCGGATCATGGGTACCCCAGCTGCAAAGCCCCATCTTGGTAATGATCTTTCATCTTTAATATCCAATTCAACCAGTATCCCTAATTTAAATCAATGGGAGAGAAATCCAAACATACCTGTGACCAGAAGGGCAAAGTCATATGTTTTAGTGACCTTTTTCACCACTATGACTGAAAGACCTAACAATAATTAATGGAAGAAAAGTTTATTTTAAGGCTTATAACTGCAGAAGTTTTAGTCCACAGATAGTTGAATTCATTGCTCTGGGCCTAAAATGAAGCAGAACATGGGGGTAGAAGGGCATGGTGCAGAAAAGCAGCTCAGAACATGACAATCAGGAAGAAGAGAGAGATAACTCCACCCGAGAAGGACAAAATATAAGCCCCAAAGGAACACTCCCAGTGACCCACCTCCTCCATTCACAACACACCTGCCTACAGCTACTACCCAGTTAATCCAAACAAGCACATCCAATTAGGTTAAGGCTCTTGGAACCCATTTTACTGCTGAACTTCCTTGCATTGTCTCACATAAGAACTTCTGAGGAACTCTCATCTCTAAATTATAACATCATAACATGCTTCAAGATGGACCTGACAATTCTCAGGGAATAGAACTTAGCTGGCTTCAGACCACACATATCAATACCAACTCTATGATTATGAAAGGCACAAGTATGCAAAATGGGCTTAGGCAGTACAAACAAGGATCTGTAAAAGAACAAAATGTAACCAGGCTTTAAGACAGTTGCCTTCCTTCCTATATTGTTTTTGTAAAATAGGTATAAAAATAGTTCTGTTTGACGGTATGCAAATAGAATGTCATTAAGATTAATATTTGTGGCAGACAAACCTAAACTGGACATGTTCTTTTTGTATGCAAATGGTTCTATTTGGTTTTAGAGAATCATTGTAAATGGAGAGATTGGTTTGTGATGAATGGAAAAAAAGAGAAATTCCATTTGTCAGTATTTACTGGAATCAAAATACGGACAGCTACCCTCACTGGATGAATGGATCCAAAAACGGTGGTACATTTATACCATGGAATTTTACACAGCAATTAGAGACAATGATATTGCAGCCTTTGAAGGTAAATGGATGGCTATGGAAGAAATTATGCTGAGTAAAATCAGCTTAACCCAGAGAACTAATGGTTGATTGTCTCCACTCATCTGTGGAGGTTGGGACTAGACCCTGGCCAGTGAGAAAGTTGGTCTATTATCATGTGCTAAATCCAGATAAGATGTAATGCTATACAACATAATCCTTTTTTAGAGATATTGTGGGAAGGGGAAGGGAGGGATAAGGGTGGGTAATTGGCGGGGGGCACTCCTGGGGGTAATTGTAATATCCAGAATCTATACACATTTTATATTGTTTTGTTAAAAACTTGTATGGTTGTTCAAAAATAAAAAAAAATTTAAAAAATATGGACAGCTAATAGAAGACAGATACTGGCTAGCCAAATTTTATATATTTGAGCTAAAAGAAAAAAAGATAATATCTCTTCAGTGGCATGTGAGGAAAGCTAATTAAAGTGAGGTTAAGAAAAATGAGAATATGCCATAATGATGAAGGGATAGCTCATGAACTCTAAATGCAAAAAAGCAATCTGGCCTCCAGAAGGATTGAGACCAAGACCTCAAAAGACATCAGGACTCCAGGCAGTTTCTCCTCATATGTTTTGCCTTCTCTCTTTTTATTCTAGTATTTGCATCTTATTTTTCAGGCCTCAAAACTGTGCATAATGGCTACTTTACAATCCTAAGTTTATTTTACCTCTGCTTATAAAGACAGACTAAAGAAAACAGGAATTTTTTAGTTTAAGTTCTTCAATTTCAGAAGACACTGTCAATTGACCCACTCTGATCCAATCACCAATGGCCCAGAGGGTAAGAATCATAGAGAACAAACATGGCTGCTGTAGTCCCAATACTTCGAATCAAGAGAGCAGTTAACAAGTCATTTGTGAGCTGAGAAGTTACCCCATAAAGTGGCTCTTATATGTCTCCATTTATTTAGTTAAAGAAAAAATAACATTTGTGATGGATAAAAGACAAAATTCTAGCAACTCAGGAGGCTGAAGAAGGAAGATCACAAGTTCAAGGCCAATCTTGGAAACTTAGTGAGACTCTTTCTAAATAAAGCATAAAAAATGGTTGGAAGTGTAGCTCAGTGGTAGAGTGCCCCTGGTTCCAATCTCCAATACTGGGGGAAAAAAATAGACAGCATCACTACAGGCTACACAATGGTTCCATATATAATTTTTTGTAAATTATATGAAGAGTCAGTGCTAAAAGAATCCCATATTTCTAGATTAACAAATATCTTTGGAGGATAAATAAGCCAAGGTGATAGGGATAAAAGTGCCACCAGATGGATGTCAGTGAGGGTTAAGAAAAGGTAATGTGGCCTGTGGCCTCATATCTGCTGCTAAGTTCTGCAGCACTGCTGGTCAGAGGAAAGAGGAAGCCTGGGCAGCGGGGAAGGACAGGGCAGCAGGGCGTGGGGAGAGTCTGATGGAGATGGAGGCTCAGAGCTGTGGTGGCCTCAGGGGAATATTTGGATTTTGAGCTGTTTCAGAACTCTGTTCTCAGCACCTATAATTTTAATATTTGGGAGAAACACATCCAGAAGATGCACAGTTGACTGAAGGAGGACCAGAGAATCTGAGGACTCCAAATGACATCAGAGCTACTTTTCAACAGCCTTCTCGGTTTCCTTTCTCAGAAAGCAGAGGCTAAACCTTGGAGACAGATGGCATGTGGTCAAGATTCCACATGGTAGGTTCCATCATGGCAACCTGTGGCAGAGCTAAATGATAAACCTCTCCGTGGATGCCAGACGCCAACATTGGGAGAAGCGCCTTACTGTGAGGTGGGTGAACAGCAAAATTTCTCCCCAAATTGCATGACTATCCAAGAAAGGAAGTTTAGTCACACAGGGCCCAGAGAAGTTGAAAGTTCCAGCAGCAGCTACTCAGCCAGTGGGTGGGGAATTTGCCCTGGAGGGGAGGAAGCTACACACACTTAAATTAACTCAGACACAATTGTGAGCACTCAGCAGAGCCTGGGCTTGGGACTCCTGTGCTCCCAGGCTTCAGCAGCAGCAGGAACCCTGAGAGGGCTTTAATACGCAACAATTAGAGACCCTAAATCTGATCACACTAAGAAATGGCTGCCATTTTGAATCCTCCCAGAGGGCAGAAGAGAAAACTGCTTTGTGAACAGTGAACTCAAAACTATCAGATCCAGAATGGAATACGGAGCTCAGTCTGGAGGAGCAGCTCCAAGTCCCTCGTGTATTGACTGTCTGCCCTGGGGGCTGTATGGGTCTGGCGGACCCTCACTACTGGTCCAGTGACTCACATTTAGAGGCTTCCTGCCCACCCTCTTACACATCCTAACTACAAACTATAGGTGGTGTCTTTGACCAGGATTCTGCACAATAAGGCCTAATTAGTCGGGGAGGGCTTGGCCTGCAGGTCCAACAAATAATGCATGAAATTCTTAGGTGGGGCAGTGGCTACATCAGCCTCAGGGACCTATGAACTGAAGGGCAGCCTTGATCCAGTGTTTTCCTATACTTTCAGACCCTGAATTCTTTGTACAGAAGTGAGCCATAGGTCCTTGGCACTCCAAGTGGTTGCATTTGAGACCTCCACAAATACTGGTGTAACTGGGCTGTTGTCTCCTTCTTGCCTGTATCCCCTTGCTGGGGCTGTGACTGCCCCACACAATATCTCTTCTGGCAGTTGGGGACATCAAGATATTGAAGAGTGGGGCAATAACAGTCCTGGGAGAGCTCAGTCAAGGCTGGCCACCCTCCTTGGAGCACCAGGAGTCCTTTACAGCTGCATCAGGATCCACAAGACTCCCAGTGGCTCCTGGGTCCCTGGCTGCAGCGGGACAGTAGTTTGGGCAGGCAGACACTAAACTGACCAAGACTGCCACTTGGGTGGCCCTGAAGTCTGTTCTGAAAGAAGCAGGGAAGGTGAATGTTTGCAATGTTTTTACAGGAGAAAAATGCTGGGAGGCCTCCTGGGAATCTCACTGTCAGCTGAGATCACCAGAATTCATTCCCTCCAACAAACTCAACTGGGAAGTAACTCCACCTAGAACTCAGCTATGAATACATATGCCCACAATACATTTTGACATTGGCAGTAATAATTTAAAACCTACCCAACTCCATTTTTTTTTAATTTTTGGCTGTAGTTCTTGAAATTGGAGTTCCTTGATGTATGTATTTTTGTTTGTTTGTTTGTGTGGTTGTTTTTTACTGTCACTTTGACTCTTCGTGTTTGACTTCTGTGTCCATATTGCTGGGTTCAACCTGGGGCTGCCTGCAAAATTGCAAACTAGTTCTCAGTCTCCTTGGGCTGAAAAGACCTCCAGTCTCTACTACCCTGTTCTTCCCTTTATTCTGTCAATTCCTAAACTATTCTGATCTCTCTCATCCTCCCACAAAGTCATTACTCCAATCTCATCTCATTTCTATCTTTTCCTTACTTTTAACAGAATAGCCTACATCATCTCTAGTACCTTGTTGTTCTATATCTTAATTCACAAGATCCACACTACCTTCCTACCTCATTCCCTTTGCTCTCTAGACTTTTTTTTCCTCTCCTACAAAGGTCTTCATAAACTTAAGTGAATGCCATACTTGAAAACGGATGTTTGCTTGCTAACCAACTATAGTGTGAGAGCTTTCATGGAAGAAAAATGTTAATCTGATTGCTCCTATAGGTGCTAATCAACACTGTAATAGCCACAGTCCACACTGTCTGTTGTATGCATTGGTTGCACTTATTGACTTCTACCCTAACCCCTGAGGTATTGGAAAACCTAAAGGTCAATAATATTTCACTGACTGGGGTGCCAGCCATTGAACTATGTTACCCAAATTGTACCCCAGCCAAACTAAGCAAAGAGATAAAAAGCTCCAAAGCCATCAGCAAAGCCCCCAAGAGAATTATTCAGTGTCGGACCTCAAGCCACATTTCCTGTAACTGAAAATGAAGAAAAAAGGAAACAATTCTCCACCTCAACCCCACAGCTGTCCATCCAAAGAGTCTATGGTTGGGGTCCTAGATGAAAAGCTAGAAAAATGTATCAACAATATGATTTGTAATTCAATCAAATAATTAAAAGAAGATTTAAAGAAAGAAATAAGAGAGCAATTTTAGGAGATGAGCAACCACATACATAAAGAGCTAGACATTATGAAAGGAGATGTAGCAGAGCTCTTAGAATTGAAAAAGACAGTCAACCAAATCAGAAGCTCATTGGAAGATACTAATACCAGAGTAAACTCAGTAGAAAATAGAACCTCAGCTCTCAAACAATGAACTTTAGATAATGAAGACAGGCTGAGCATTATTGAGTTCAAGGAGGACGGACAACAAAAGAAACTTATTGCGCATGATCAGAACTTCCAAGTAGTATTTGACAAGATGAGAAGAAATAACTTGAGATTAATTGGGATTGAGGAAAACATTGAACAACAAACAAGGGACATTAAGAACCTTCTAAGTGAAATTACCAAGGAAAAGTTTCTCCATATCCAAAATGATCCAGAAAATCAAATTCAACACGCCTATAAGACACTGAACAGACCTACCAAATGAGAAATTCACTGAGACATATTATTTGTAAAATGAATAACAGAGAAATCAAGGAAAGAATCTGAAAAGCAGCAAGGGAAAACACCAAATCACATTCAGAGGCAGACCAATTTGGATCACTACGGATTTCTCACATCAGACAATAAAGGCCAGGAGAGCATGGAACAATATTTTTCAAATTTTGAAAGAAAACCATTTTCAGCCAAAGATAATATACCCTGCAAAATTCAGCTTTAAATGTGACAGGGAAACTAAATACTTCAATGATAAATTGAAGCTAGCAAGGTAAATGAACACAAAACCTGCATGATAGAAAATTCTCAAGGATGTACTTCATTCAGAGGAACACACAAACCACTTCCAATACCCTTAAACAGAAGAAAGTCAGTAACCATAATACACACCAAAAGATATCCAAGATGCCGCAAAACACAGCAATAGTCACAATGTCAGAGACCCAGATTCCCATATCTATTCTAACTCTGAAAGTAAATGGACTCAATACCCTAATCAAAAGACACAGATTAGCGTACTGGATCAAAAAACAAAATCCAACAATATGCTGCCTATAGGAGACACACTTCACAATCAAAAATAGACACAGACTGAAGGTGAAAGGTTGGCAAAATATCTACCAGGTTTGTGGCCCAAAAAAAGCAAGCTGGTGTTGCAATCCTTATATACGATAAACTTAATTTTGAACAAAAACTAGTCAGAAAGGACAAGGAAGGTCACCATATCATAGTAAAAGAAACAATTCATCAAGAAGACATAACAACAGTTAACATTTATTCCCCCAATTACAACCCTCCCAAATATATGAAAAAAGTACTCAAGGACATTAAATCCCTCGTCAATCTCAACACAATAACACTGGGGGAATTTAATACACCATTATCAACAATAGACAGATCATCAAAGGTAAACATCAACAAAAATATCTCAAACCTAAACAACTTTATAAATCAACTGGACTTAACAATTACAGAATATTCCATCCCAAATTGGCAGAGTTTACCTTCTCTTCAGCAGCTCACAGATGCTTCTCCAAAGTAGACCACATCCTAGTCCACAAAGCTAACCTTAACAAACATAAAACAGTTGATATAGTCCCATGTATCCTGTCAGACCACAGTGGTATGTTCTTAGCAATTAACAGCAAGAAAAACATCAGAAACTACTCAAATACTTGGAATTTGAATAATACCCTCTTAAACAAAGAATGGATAGAAGAGGTAATGAGAACGCAAATCAATAAATTCTTGGAAATGAATGAGAATGATGAAACAATGTATTGAAATCTCTGGGATAGTATGAAAGCATTCTTAAGGGGTAGATTTATAGCACTAAGTGCCTTCATCAAAAATCAGGAAAGAGAAAAAATAAATAGACATGCTCCAACTCAAATCTCTACAAAAAGAGGAACAATCCAATCCCAAACCTAATAGAAGACAGAAATAACTAAGACCAGACGTGAAATCAATGAAATTGAGAACAAAAAAACCACAAATCATCAATAAAACAAAGAGTTGGTTCTCTGAAAAAATAAGTAAGATCTACAGACCCTTGCCAACCTCACCAAAAGGAAAATCAAAAAAAAAAAAAAAACAGAGATATAACCACTAACTCAACCAAATCCAGAAGATTATCAGAACTTATTTTGAAAAATTATACTCTGCCAAGTTTGATAATCTGGAAGAAATGGACAAATATCTTGCCACATGCAACATTCCCAAATTAACAAGGGAGGACATTGAAATTCTAAACCAATCAATTTCAGGTAGCAAAATCAAAACAGCAATCAAAGCCCCTCCAAAAAAGAAAAGCCCAGGATCTGTTGAATTCACAGCAGAATTCTACCAGACCTTTACATAAGAATTAACAATGATCCTCTACAAGATTTTCCATGAAATTGAAAGGGTTGGAACCCTCTCAAACACTCTTTATGAAGCAAATGTAACCCTGATATGAAAACCCAACAAAGACACATCAAGAAAACAAAACTACAGACCAATTTCCCTGATGAACATATATATATAGACACAAAAATCCTTAATTAAATTCTACCTATCTAGATCCAAAAATACATCAAAAAGATAATACATCATTATCAGTTGGGTTTCATTCCAGATATGCAGGGATGGTTCAACATACACAAATCAATAAATATAAATCATCACTTAAACAGATTTAAAAATAAAAATCACATAATCATCTCAATTGATGCAGAAAAGGCCTTTGAAAAAATTCAACACCCATTTATGCTCAAAACTCTGGAGAAGATAGGGATCAAAGGAAGATAATTTTGTAAGGGCCATCTATGACAGACCCATAGCCAACATTATGCTTAATGGAGAAAGGCTGAAAGCAATTCCACTGAATTAAGGAACAAGACAAGGATGTCCACATTCACCACCCTTATTCAATATAATCCTTGAAATCTTAGCCAGAGCTATCAGACAAAAGAAGGGAATCAAAGGAATTCAAATAGGAAAAGAGGAAGCCAAGATGTCTCTATTTGCTGATGGCATGATCCTATACCTAGAAGACCCAATAAGCTCAACCAGAAGACTTCTAGAGCTTATAAGCGATTTTGACAAAGTGGCTGGCTACAAGATCAACACTCATAAATCATTAGCTTTCCTATACTCCAGCAACAACTCCACTGAAGAAGAAATCAGGAAGTCTGTTCAATTCACAATTGCCTCAAAAAGAATAAAATACTTGAGCATCAATCTAAAAAAGGGTATGAAGGACCTCTACAATGAAAATATCCAAATATTAAAAAAAGAAATTACAGAATACCTGAGTAGATGGGAAAATATTTCATGTTCTTGGTTATGCAGAATCAATGTAATCAAAATGGCCATTCTACTGAAACCCCTATACAGATTCAGTGCAATCCCCATCAAGATATTAATGACATTCTTCACAGATACAGAAAAGGCAGTTCTCAAATTCATATGTAATAACAGAAGACCCAGAACAGTCAAAACATTACTAAGCAAGAAAGAAGCAGAAGAAGGTGCCACAATTCCTGTCCTAATATTATAATATAGGACTATAGAAACAAAAACAGCATGGTATTGGTATCAAAACAGAAATGAAGACCAATGGAACAGAATAGAAGATACCAAGACAAACCCTCATATCTTTAACGATCTAATATTTGATAAAGGGGGCAAAAGCATAGTTTGGAAGAAGGACAGCTTATTTAACAAATGGTGCTAGACTAACTGGAAAGACATTTGCACACAACTAAAATTGGATCCTTACCTCACCCTGCACAAAAATCAAATAAAAAAATGGTTCAAGGATCTGGAAATTAAACCAGCAACTATACAATTACTTGAAGAAAAAATAGGATCAACACTACACAATATAGGTGTTGGCATCACCTTCCTAAACAAAACTCTCACAGCACAAGAATTTAAGCCAAGAATAAATGAATAGGATGCCATTAAACTAAAATTTTTTGCACAGCTAAAGAATTAGTCAAGGGTGTCAAGAGAGAACCTACAGAATGGGAGAAAATCTTTGCCTGTTACACCTCCAACAGAGGGCTAATATCCAGAATATACAAAGAACTCAAAAAACTGAACATAAAAGCCATAAATAATCCAATCAATGAATGGGCTAGGGAGGTAAATAGAAATTTCTCAGTGGAGGAAGTCCAAAAAGCCCATAAATATATGAGAAAATGCTTTATATCACTAGTAATCAGAGAAATGCAAATCAAAACTTCACTGAGATTACATCTCACTCCTGTCAGTGTTGCATAAATGAAGAATACAAACAATGACAGATGCTGGAGGAGTTGTGGGAAGAGAGGAACATTCTTACACTGTTGGTGGGACACCAAGCTTGTATAGCCATTCTGGAAAGCAGTGTAAAAATGCTTCAAAAAACTAGGACTGGAACCACCTTATGAACCAACTATCCCACTTCTGAGTATTTTCGCAAAAGAGCTAAAATCGGCATACTACAGAGACATACCTTCATCAATGTTTATAGCAGGTCAATTTACTATAGCTAAACTATGTAACCAACCCAGATGTCCCTCACTGGACGAGTAGATTAAAAAACCATGGTACATATATACAATGCTATTAGAGAGAATGATATCATGGAATTTGCAGCCAAATGGATGGAGATGGAAAAATTTATGCTGAGTGAAACATCCCAAACTCAGAGACTCAGGGCCAAATATTTTCTCTCATATGTGGAAGCTAGAATACAATAGAAAATAGACTAAAAGTTGGCTAAGCTAATAAACTTCAACATCGGTGAAGTTTTACACGAGCAGGGGGAATCTCGCCTATGGTGCTGGGGGATGAACGAAGGGAGGCAGGGAGAGGGGAGAGAATAGGAGGGATATCAAGACAGCTGGAGGGAGGAAGTAGGGGGGTTATCAACACAGTGGGAAACCTTTAACTTCCATGAGAAGCCCAACTAACACGGAGGTAAAGTAGGGGAAACATGGGATTAGGGGGAACTCAAAGGTGGGAAATCATAAACTGACACCAGCCTTGGCTTGCTCTGTCAATATTCATGTGTTCATGAATGTGTGGAAATGATTCCCTTCTATATGTAAGACTATGTTGAATGAATTTTTAAAAGGGGGAGGAAGGGAGAAGGGGAAATGTTGGAATTGACATAATGCAAGTACATTCCAAGCATTTATGTCACTGTATATACTATAATCATGTATATAAAAAATGTTCTTCATAGGTATAAGAATTATGACACTGCACTTGGGTTTCTTAGCACAATATAGGACCCAAAAGAGAGGTAAGGGATCACAGGATGGGAAGAAGGAAGTAGAGGGGCGTGGGGGGTGGGATATTGACAAAATTGTATTGCTGTATTTTGTGCATCTAGGAATATGTGACAATGAATCCCATCATTACATACATCTATAATGCACTAATAAAAATAAATTAAAAAAATAAAAGGTAATCTATTCATGCTAAAGAAATCAATGAAACATGCTCTTGAATTCTCTAAAGAGAACTTCCAATAGATTAAAAAAAAAAAACCTTGAGATACTCAAATGACCTAAAAGATTAATGGAGAAAGTTTATTTGTGGGATAGCTTCTAAGTCACAAATATTAGTCACTCATTTATTAATGCAATAGATAAAGGCAGAGAGAGAAGGGAAAAGAAAAGAGGAAGGAAAGACAAGTAGAGGGAGAAAAACTGCATCATAATAGGTCATGACTACCTCATTAAGCAAGTATAGTTCATCCCATTTTTCACATAAAGAAACTGTGACTAGACAGTAAATAAATTATCCAAGATCACCCATTAGTAAGTAAAAGAAAGAAGATTCCAGTTCAAGTATGTCTGCATGACTCAAAAATCTATGTTCTCTATCATCTGATTCCCTACATTTTTCAGACCTGGCATGAAATTCTTGGTGTAAACTCTAAAAAGCACTAAAATGGCTCAATGAAAAACCATGGAATACTAAGCTGTTTAATACTACATCAAAGTCTGAAGATGAAACTAACCCACTTGTATCCTGAATATGAAACAAAGAAAGATAAACATGAAGCTTTTCTACCCACACACCTTCACACATCAAAAAATGTTGCCCTAGGACTGTTGGTAAAGTTCTGCAGTAGAGCATCCACTTAGAACGCACAAGGTCCTGGGTTGGATCCCAAGCACCAAAAATAAAGACAAAAAATGAAAATGCTACCATGTTTTCCAAGAGGAAATTTTAGTCTCAGATAAAATGGAAATATGCACACCTGAACACAAAAAAGAAAGATAAATAAAAAATTGATACAACACTTTAGAGAAAAATAGTAACCACCTATAGGCAAATGATACCAAAATAGTGAAATTGGGTCATTTTTGTAATATATATGACTGTCACTATTTTTAATAGCTAAAGCATTCATGTAATAAGAAAAGATTAAATGTGTCAACAGAAGAAAAGAAAGGCCTAGAAAAGAAGGGCATTTGCCACATAAAGTTATGATAAAAATGCCAATCCCTATTAGTAACCCCATTACTTATCCACCTAACTGCAAAGTTTTCTCTCTCTTTTTAAGACAGTATTCAGTGTTGTGAAAGTGGTATGATATGTGCTCTTAAATATTATAAGTAAGAAAGTAAAATGTTACACAATTTTAACAGCATAATTAGTCAATATGCATGAAAAATCCAAATATGTATCTACTCTTTGACCCAATACTTTTTAGGAATATGTATTCTAAGATAAAGTTAGACCTCAAAACTTATGAGCAAAAATTTTATGACAACATCTATAAAAACTGGAAACACCTGCAGTTGAGCTACCCATATATTAAAGTTTGCAACCACTAAAACTTACACTACAACAGTGATTTAGTCAGCTTTTTCACAGCTGTAACCTGACAAGAGCAATTTTAGGAGGAAATTATTTGGGGACTCACAGTTTAAGAGGTCTTAGTTCATAGAAGGCCAGCTCCTTTCTTCTAGGACAGAGGTGAGGCTGAACATCATGGTAGAAGAATGTGGCAAAGAGAAGTGGATCACATGATGAAGGAGAAGCAGAGAGAGCGACTCCATCCCGGACACAAAGTACATACACAAAGGCACAGTCCCAGTGACTCACCTTCTCCAGCCACACCCTACCTGCCTCCAGTTGCCAGGTAATCCCTAATAGGGGATTTCATTTCACCTCAGCATTCCTGCTTTGTCACACATGAGATTTTGGGGTATACCTCATACTCAAACCACATCAAACAGATGAACATTCTGAATAGTTAAGTGAAAATGGCAAATTTTTAATTGTTTATACTACCTATATAATTTTACACAAATTATAAATAAACATACACACACACACTTACTAGATACACACCAAAATGATAACAGTGGTTCTTTTTGGACAGCAGGCTACTGAATTTTTCTTTGTATATGTTTGTTTTCTATTTTTCAGTTTCTATGATAAATTAAATTTCATTACTTATATAATCAGAAAATTATTTTAAATTAGAATGCAAATTCACCAAGGAAGGAGGCATCATTTCTAATTATCTCGTCTAGGTGAGAGTTTTAAGCCTGTGAGAGGAGCCTGCAAAGGTGGCAGCACATTTTGGATGACTGAAGGGAAACTCCATCATCTTCACAGATTTGCAGAGCCTTTTATTTTAAAGTATTCTTTCCCAAAGCAAAACACATTTCTAATAAGAATAATTAGCTTTTGATGATGTTCCTAACCAATTAAGACAGTATTCAGAATCTTCAAAAGCAATAATACAAACAATAACAACAGCCTAAAACATACAATAAAAAGGATAAAAATACAAAATCAAAACAAAGCCATCTCATTGAAAACACAAAAATTACTGTCGGAAGTGCCTAGACATTCACTAAAAGAACTTATTTCCTTTAATAACAATTTTGATTGGAGATTTGATACCAAAAACCCAATTGTCCCTCCTAATGGTGCCTTCATGAGCATGTTTGGGGATCTCTAGTAGTGCTTATCTAGTTGTCTGATAAGAATGTGATTGCAGAGAGGAAATGTATTACTTGCAATATTCAAGAGAAACAAATTAAATAGACTATATGCTTATAATTGATAAAAATAAACATAGTGCAAACTAGTGTAGGTCTAAGAAAATCTTGGCCCCTCTTTTCCTGCTCTTCTCTCCTTTCTGAATATTTCTTCTACCTTATGTAAAGTGGCCAAAATGCATCACAATTGAGCCATTCCCTGGGGGACTGAAGATATTTGCCTTATCAAAAGTCATTATTGAGGGACTGGACTGGTGGCTCAGCTGTTGGAGCACTTGCCTGGCATGGCTCAAGGACCCGGGTTCAAACCCCAGCACCACATACGCAACTAAGTGTCAGAGAAACAAAGGCCAGATGAAAAACTACATAAAACTGATTCTTTCTTCCTCTCGCCCTCTCTTACTCTCTCTCTCTCTCTCTCTCTCTTTCACTCCCACTTAAAAAAAGTCATTATTGAAAAACAATTCATTAATGAAAAGCAAATACTCCTTGATCCAAGTTCAGTTTGGTCCTTGATTAGTGGTAGTCACCTAAAAAGTAAGAAAGCGTATGGAAATAACATGTGTGCGGAGATCACATACCAGGAACATTTTAATAGGGTATCTGGGAAGCAAATGGCAAAGTAAAAGGGTCATAAAAGCAAGCACTGTTTATATAATATGTATCTATGCACAGATGGATGAAATAAACAAAAAATATGCTTTCAAAATTAAGGAAATATCCACTTTATTTCACCCTATTAAGGAATAATAGAAAGTAAACCACTCACTCTCTGACATGAAGTGCTTCCTCTAACAATCACATGGTGGGGCTCCGTCTGGGATCTCTGTATTCCAATTCCATACTCAGAGCTGAAACAGTGAACAACTGGCATTAGAAATTCCATTTATAAACCATGCTTTCCCTGTCAAATCTGTTTTAAATGGTATTTGCTGCTAATCAGCTACTCTGCCAAGTATAAAAGTTATGGATGCTGCATTTCTATGGGCAAAGTCAATGCTAAGTTTCAACATTCAATAGCCATTATTTTCTATTATAGACTGAATATTTTTTCTCTCAAGAATTATATGTTGAAGGCCTATTTGCCAACATGGTGATATTAAGAGGTAGGGTTTCTGTGAGGAAATTAGGTTTAGAGGAGGTTTTGAGAATGAATCCCCATAATAGGATCAGTGTCCTTTTAAAAAAGGAAACACCAGTGCTTCCCACATTTATTATGTGGGGATACAGCTACAGGTAGTCAAATGAAAAGATATGAGGCAATTGCATGCAAGGAATAGGTGCTCACCAAGCACCCAAGCTGTGAGCACCTTGATCTTGGACTTCTCAGCTTCCAGCACTGTGAAATATATATGTCTGTTGGCTTAAGCCATCTGGGATATGGTATCTTGTTGTAACAGCCCATGTTGACTAAGATAGAAATTGGTACGGAGAAGTGAGACATTGTTATAGCTAATACCTGCAATGTGGAAGCAACTTTGGATCATAGTAATGGGTATGGATTGGATGTGTTTTGAGGTGAATGCTAAGAAAATCTAAGATTACTGTTAAGATATTGCTAGAGGCTACTGTGGTAAAGACTCAGAAAGAAAAGCTAACTGGAGAGAAATTCTCCCCCATCTTAAAGAATACATAAATACACATGAACAGAATGGAAAGAAATATGAATAGTGAAGGTCATTCTGATGAGGTGTCAGATGGAAATGAGGAACCTTTTGTGGATAATTGAAAATCCTTGTTAGAAAACAGAATCCTTGTTAGAAAATGGCTAAGAACCTGACTGAATAATGCTCCTGTTCTAGTGTTTTATGAAAGGTAGTACTTGCAAGTGATGAAATTGATTTAGCTGAGGATATTTCCAAGCAACATGTTGAAGAACTGGTTTGGTTTTTCCTGCATGTTTATAATATAATGCAAAAAGAGACTTCAAGGACTGGAGAGGTGGTTCGGTGGTAGACCAGTTGCTCAGTATACATGAAGTTCTGGGTTCACTCCCCAGGACCACATACACAGCTAAGTGCTGGAAAAACAAAGCTCAGATGAAATAAAAATTAACTCTTGCTTTCTCTCTCTAGAAAGACTTCAAGACAGAATTAGTAAATAAAAAGGAATCAGAACTCAAATATTTGAAAAATTCTCAGCCAGTCTGTATGGCAAAAATATATATATAAGAGTGTTCAAAAGAGAACAGTAAGGATGTGACTGACCAAACATTCGGTAAGGAGATTAGTGCAGTGTGAACCACAGAACCTAACCAGCCATCTCAACAGAAGCCAGGAGTAGAGATGGGAATTCCACCAGCAAGAAAGCTACCAATTGGGACTAAAGAAAACATAAAAATGGAACACTATGAAGAAAGACTGTGAACGTGTGCTATTTCTCATAAAAGAGAGAATCTTTTCTTCACCTTGTGAGGATACAAGAAGAAGGCTTCTGTCTACGTACCGGGCTCTCTCACTGAGAACCAAATCTACTAGCACCTTGAGCTTGGACTTCTCAGATTCCGTAACTATGAGAAATAAATGTTTATTGTGTAAGCCACCCAGTCTACAGTATTTTGTTATAGAAGCCCATGCTAAGACACTTTCTTTCCTTGGGTTGAGCTTTCTTTCCTTACACCTCTCACTTTCCTTCATTCTTTTTATTTCTTGGATCTTGTCATTTTGTTTTTACATCATGGCAAGTACAATGAAATGTCATGCTATAGCAGATACAGAGATTTACCACCCAGATCATTCTTCAATGAAGGACTTGCCCAACTGTGGGAGAGTGCAATTACCAGGCTGTCTCATCTGCCAGTCTTTTATAGTCTCACCTCCAGAGAGCACACTCAGAGCTCCCCAAGCAGCCTGCATCAGGTCATTGAGCAAAGTGTCCATAGAGGCTAAGTGGGAGATGGGAGGCAGGAGCAGGTATATGGAAACCCAACTATATCAGCCTGTAGGTAAAGCAATTTAACAGGCAATGGTTGTTCCAGAGCTGCCTATAGTTTGGTTGGGCCACCATCACATGCCAGCTTTTTCCTCTGGTTAATGTCACTTACAACATTTTCCCTTTTATACTGATTCCATATAAATATCTTGCACTCTAAACTACATTTCAGTGCCAACTTCCAGAGAACACAACCCACAACAAAGAAAAATTAATTGCTTAGAACATCTAATAATGACTAATCATTAAATAATTCAGAACACTGAGCTTTTCTCTTTGTTCAACGTTAGTATTTTTCATGGAATCACCTGTTTATTCACATGTTCAGTAGGGACATGAGTGCCTCCAATGAGCTAAATACTATGTTTGATGAAGATACGTGAAAAGTCGCTGGAATGCAGATGCAGTACTAGAGGTGAAGCAGCCTCTTGCAACCATGAAAATAAAAGAAATACTTTAAGGGAGGCCAGAACAGAGAGCTGGAAAGAGATGTCACGGAGCAACCATTACTGCTTTGTATTGCCTAACTCTGACCTTCTCACTGTATGAGAAATTTAACTTCTCCTTGGGTTCTCTGTCAATTACAATGGAAGATAAACTCTATCTGATAGGATTCACCTTGCTGCTTCCTATGCCCTATGAAAACACCATGTCTCTGCAATTGTTTATTAATTTATTGATTGAATGAATAAATGATAGTGTTTGCTAGTATTTTAACTCCATATTCCCTGGTCAAATCCATGAAGTTAGCCAGTAATAAGGAATAAAAACCCAGAAACAGTCTGGTCTCTGACTGGCCAACCCTTGGCTCAAATCCGCTCAGTCTATTTTTTTTTTTTTATTTCAAAAGCATGCCCCGTGATATTCCTTTGAGGGCATTACCAATAAAAATGAAAATAATTTTTCCAGTAGCATCATTTTGACACTTTTTTCTTTTAAATCTCCTATCAAAGAAGAGGAAAATATGATACATGGGGTATAGACATATAAAAACATACAGCATATTATTTCAAGGCTTCAGTTTCAGAGAAGCTAAGAGATAAATGGCATGTCTATAATTATCCCTCTACCATCAATAAGCCTCAAATTGCTATCTGCTCTAAAAGGTAGAGAAAATTTTACGAAAGTGTTTTTATGAAATTTCAGAAGTCACCTCTTCTTTAATTTACAATGTCATGAAGTCCTAGACACAGAAAATGTCATGAGATACTATCTATATGGAAGGAAGTTTTCAGTCAATCTGTTTGATAAGTGTGATCACCAAACAAACCCAGTCTCTTAAAGGCTCAGAGGAGCTTTCCACCAAAAATCACGAATCATTGATGATCTTTATGCTTGCTTTAACATATCTCCTATCATTTTCCTTCATCCTAGCTATGTTTCCTTAATTTGTTGATTTGTATATCTATTAAACTTGCAATTTTAATACCAACTATGTGAAAGCACAGTGTCAGGCACTAGAGAAAAATAAGGCATGGTCCTGGACCTCAGGAAAAATAAATAAATATGAACTCCCAGACAGATACACAGATCCACAGACGCATAATGAAACATTTTAATAAAATATAATCTGTCTAACAGAGGTAAGAACAGCCTGCTTGGGAGATCACAGAAGGGGGAAACCCACACCAGCAGGCAGGAAGAATTCAAAAAATACCTCTCAGAGAAGGCAGCCTCTGAATTATCTTTAACAATGGAACGAAGTTACCTCTAGCCACTATAAAAATGATTCAAAGCCTAGTCCAGCATCCATCTGCTGGAACCTTGCAATAACCTACTAACAGGTATCCCTGTTGTAAACCCTCTGCCCCTACAGCAGCCAGAGTGAGCTTCAAAGTGAGCAGGTGATGTCATCCCTCTAATGGCTTGCAAACATTCTTAAAATAAAAGTTTTGGACATGTCCATAAACCTACATGATTGGGCAGTGGGGGTGAGGGATCTGGGGTTATAGTTCAGTGGTAGAGCACTTGCCTAGTATGTATGAGGTCCTGGGTTCTAACCCTCACTTTGAAAAAATAATTAAAAAACACGATCCAGTAGCTGGTTACCTATTAGGTCTCATTTCCTATTACTCTTCCCCTGGCTGACTGCTCTCCATCTACTGATTGTCTTGTACCTCAGACTCACTAAGCAATTGACTTGTGGACCTCTGAACTTGCTGGTCTGTCTGCCTAGGAATAGTCCACTTGCTACCTCACTTCTTTTGGATCTCTGTTCAAACATCACCTCCTTTGGCCATTCATGGCCACACCTGCTGAAGTAACACTCCCATCACTCTCTATCCCCTTACTTGACTTTATTTTTCCTTCCAGAACTTATCACTATCCAACATTATGTTACCTATCTTTGGTCTGACTTTCCCTCTGAAATGTAAATTCCATGAAAGCAAGATTCTATTTAGTTCACGGCTATGTTTCCAGCAATTCCAGCTCTTAGTAGGCACTTAGTATCTGTTGAATAAAAAAACAATTCATCACAAGTCCCCATGACCCAGAAAATAGAAGAAAGGATAGTGTGTTCACAGTTGTTTATATGGTAGACCCAGGCTCTTCACTCCCATTCTAATTGAGCAAATAATCTGTTCTAGCTGAGGTCATTGAAGCCAAACAAAGACAAGATTAACTTCAAAGTAAATATAGGAAGTGTGATCAGGGTGGATTACTTGTCTAAAAGTCTTGGAAACAGCATAGTCAAAAATCAGAGCAATAGGGGCTGGAGCGGCTCGGCGGTTTCGGTGCTTGCCTGGCAAGCACAAGGACCCGGGTTCAAACCCCAGCACCACATACACAACTAAATGTTGGAGCAACAAAAGGCCATGTGAAAAACTAAATAAAGTTGTTTTTCTCTTTCTCTGTCTCTCTCACTGTCCCTATCGCTTTAAAAAAAAAATCAGAGCAATAGGGGCTGAAGTGGTGGCTTAGCAGTCACAGTGCTTGCCTGGCATGAATGAGGACCTGGGTTCAAACCACAGCATCACATACACAATGAAGTGTCAGACCAATGAAAGCCACATTAATAACTAAATAAAAATTGATTTCTTTCCCTCTCTCACACTGTCACTCTCTCTTTTAAAAAAAACAAATCAGAGTCATAATATTAAAGGACATTGTAATCCTGCAAGTTCTAAGGGAATGCAAGCTTCACATCCAATTGGACATGCAAAATCTGCCACCTCAGCTTGATGGACAAAGGTACCATTACACCTGTGCTGTCCAACCTCAGTGAAAAGTTCTGTAGATATTTTTATTAGGGGTTTATAGTTATACATAAAGTTTAGGTTCATCCCAACAAAATCATACATGCATGAACTTCGGTTTCAATTCATGAGCACTGTTTATTCTCCTTCCTTTTCATACCCATTCCCCTCCTCTGTTCTCCTTCCCCTGCTCTGCCAGACTTCCTTTAACTCATCTATTTATTTATATTCAATTGATACTTTTTACTTATACATAAAGGTGGAATTCCTTGTGGTATATTTATATATGCACAGCACATGATTTTTTCAGAATTCATTCTGCATTGCTTCCCCATTCCCATCCCTCCACTCTGCCTCTCAATCACCTTCTTCTATATTACCAATCATCCCCCCTTCCTTTCTTTTCTATCTTCCACTTGTGAGGGATAAAAATTCAATCTTGAGTTTATGAGTTTGGCTTATTTCACTTAGCATAATGTTCTCCAGTTCCATTCAATGCCATAATTTCATTCTTCTTTATGGTTAAGTAAAGCTCCATTGTGTATATATGTAACAATTTCTTAATCCATTAATCTATTGGCATCTAATCACCTGTGTTGATTCCATAATTTAGCTATTGTGAACTTTACTGCTATAAGCCTTGAGGTGACTGTATCACTGTAGTATGCTGATTTTAGTTCTTTGGGCAAAATACTAAGGAGTAGAGTATTTGAGTCATATGGTGATTCCATTCCTAGTTTATTGAGGAATCTCCATACTGCTTCCCAGAATCGTTGTACTAGTAGTCTACAATCCCACCAACAATGCACAACTATACCTTTTTCCCCACATCCTCACCAAAATTTATTATTGTTTGTATACTTGATCATTGCCATGCTGACAGGAGTAAGATGAAATCTTATGTAGTTTTGATTTTCATTTCCTCAATTGCTAGAGATGTCCAACCTTTTTTCATATATTTATTGGCCATTTGTGTTTCTTCTTTTGCAATGTTACTGTTTAGTTCTTTTGCCCATTTATTGGTTGGGGTGTCTGGGGACTTTGGGGATGGAGAGTTAAGTGTTTTGAGTTCTTCATATATTCTGGGTATTAACCCCCTAATGGAGGAGTAGGTGGCAAAGATTTTCTCCCATTCTGTAGGCTCTCTCTTCACACTCTTAATCACTTCCTTTACTTTACAGAAGCATTTTAATTTGTTGTCATCCCACTTATTGATTCTTGGTTTTTTTATTTCTTGAGCTTTAAGGGTCTTGTTGAGCAAGTCAGTACCTGCACCTATGTGATGGAGTGTTAACCCAAGGTTCTCTTCCAGGAGTTGTAAGCTTTCTTATCTAATTCTTAAGTCTTGGATCCATTTTGATTTGACTTTTGTGCTGGGTGAAAGATAGGAATTTAATTTCATTCTTATACCTAGGGATATTCAGTTTTTCCAGCACTATTTTTAAAAGGCCTCTTTTCTCCAACATATAAGTTAGGCACCTATGTCATATATCAAATGGCTATAAGTATGTGGATTTGTCTCTGTGACTCCTATTCTGTTCCATTGGTCTTACTATCTATTTTGATGCCAATACCATGATGTTTTTTGTCACTTTACTCCCTAGTATATTTTCAGATCAGGTATTGGGATGCTTCCTGCATCACTCTTGTTGCTCAGGGTCTGTGGTGATCTCTCCTTTTTCATCTCTAATTTTGTTGATTTGGGTCTTTTCTTTCTTTTAGTTAGTTTGGTTAAGGGATTATCAATCTTACTATATTTTCAAAGAACAAATTCTTTTTATGTTGATCCTATGTATTGATGTTTTATTCTCAATTTCATTAATTCTGGCTCTCATATGAATTATTTCCTGTTGTCTACTGATTTTGGAATTAGTTTGCTCTTCATTTTTTTAAGACCTTGAGGTGGAACATAAGGTTATTTATTTGGGATCTACAGGCATTCAGTGCTATAAATTTTTCCCTTAGAAATGCTTTCATACTCTTCCAGGTATCTTGATATGTTATATCTCTGTTCTCATTAATTTCTAAGAATTTCTTGGTTTCTTCTCTCATTTCTTCTATGATCCATTTTCCATTTAAGAGAGTATTGTTCAATCTCCATATGTTTATGTGATTTCTATTAGTTTTCTTGCTGTTGATTTCTAGTTTCATTCCATTGTAATCTGATAGGATGCCTGGGATTTTATTGTTTTTTATATTTTCTAAGATAACATTGTGACCTAGACTATGGTTTCTTCTGGAAAAACTTCCATGAGCTGCTAAGAAGAAGGTAAATTCAACTGTTTGAGGGTGAAATATTCTGTGGATGTCCATTAGATCCTTTTGGTTTATAGCATTGTTTAGGTTGAAAATATCTTTACTGATTTTGCATTTTGATAACCTGTTTATTGGTCATAAGGGTGTGTTTAAATCACCCAGTATTAGTGTGTTGGGTTATATATGAGATTTAATGTTATGGAGTGTTTTTTATGTAATTGGGTGAGCTTATATTTGGAGCATAATACTTATTATCATTATGTCTTCTCGTTGAATTGTTCCCTTTAGCATGATGTAGTGGCCTTCTTTGTCTCCTCTGATTAATTTTTGCATGAAATCTGCTTTGTCATTTAGGAGAATAGTTAATCCTGCTTGTTTTCATAGTTTATTTGCATGGAATATTCTTTTTGCCATCCTTTTACCTTAATCCTATGGGTGTCTTTGCCTAAAAGATGAGGCTCTTGTAAGCAGCATGTAATTGGATCTTTGTTTTTGATCCATTCTGCTAATCCATGTATTTTGATTGGTGAATTGAGATCATTAACAGTGTTAGTATGGAAATGTGTTTGTGGCTTTCTGCCATTTTAATTTTTTGCTATATGTAATACTGTCTTGATTTTCAATTAGTAGGTTATCCTATTGCTCTTTCTCTACTTGGAGTTTTGGCATGTGTTTTTTAGTTCATCCATGTGCAGTTTATTTAATTATTTGTAATGCTGGTCATGAATTCTTTTGTTTATTCTTGTCATGGAGAGTTTTCATTTCCCCCTCTAATTTGAACCTGAGCTTTGCTGGATATAGTAACCTTGGTTGACAGCTGTTTCCTTTTAGAGCTTGGAATATCTCATTTTAGGCCCTACTTGATTTTAGGGTCTAAAATGAGAAATCATAGGTGAACCTTATTGGTTTGCTTCTAAATGAGACCTGATGTTTCTCTTTTGGAGCTTTAAATAGTCTTTCCTGATTTTCTATCTTAGACATTTTGATTATGATGTGTCTTGAAAGACTTATCATTTGATTTGGTCTATTTGGGGTCCTATATGTCTCCTTTATCTGGATGTCTATCTCATTTCTGATGTGGGACAAGTTTTCTAGAACTATCTCATTAAAAATGTTCTTAATGTCTCTAGTTTGTATCTCTTTGTTTTCTTCTATTCCAGTGATTTTCATGTTTGCTCTTTTGATGTTGTTCCCAGAGCTCTTATTTATTCTGACCATGTTCTATCATTTCTCCCTTTATTGAATTCTATGTACTCAAGTTCATATACCCTGTCTTCAAAGCCTGAAGTTTTGACTTCAAGGGCTGAAGTTTTATCTTCTCTACCATATAATCTATTAGGGATGCTTTCAAGTGAATTTTTAATTTGACTGATTGTGTCTTTCATTTCTAGGAGTTTTGATTGGTTTCTTTTCACTGTCTCTATTTCTTCATTGAAGTGTTCTTTCATCTCCTCTATTTGCTCTTTTTCATTCCTTAGATCTTTTTTACTTATCAAATATTTTAATAATCAGTTTTTTAATCTTTTTAACCTTTTTCTGGAATCTCATCCACTTCAATGTCAGTGGGATCCTTTATTGGGGAATTGTCATTTTGGAGGAAGATTTGTTCACATTTCCTTGTATTTTCAGAGGTCTTGGACTTAAATATCAATTGAAATGGATTTCCCTTACTTTTCTTTACATGTGTCATTTTGTGTGTAAATATTTTATTTGTTCTGGGACTTCTCTCTCTTTTTGATATTGGAGTAGAAGTCAAAGGGTGGAACCTGAGGTCCCTCTCACATTGTTCCTCCTGGGGTCCTTGTTGCTGGTTTAGGGTTTTTGTCTCCTCGGTTCTTTGAGTTGGAGCAACATTAAAGCTCAGATGGATCTAGATGTGCGTTGGGTAAGAGTCACTGTTGCTTGATTGAGATGTATTTCTAGCAGCAGGAGCTCTACTCTGTGGTCTTAAAGTGACCCAATCTCTTTCTATCCCCTCTTAG
>PVKS010007765.1:0-71403 GCA_004027875.1 Aplodontia rufa | reverse complement strand
TTGGGCGGCCAGGACCAGCTGCGGGTGCGGGTGACGGAGCTGGAGGATGAGGTGCGCAACCTTCGTAAGATCAACCGTGACCTCTTTGACTTCTCCACACGCATCATCACCAGGCCGGCCAAGTGAGGGCTGTGGACTCTGCTGCCCACATGCTCAGTGCCAGGCTCACACCCTGACGGGTTCTGTGCTGTTTGATTCTTTGCCCCTTGTTGGGGGCCATTTCGTCTCGGGGTTGGTCCTCTGGGGTTGGCTAGGTCCCTTGGTGCTGTTCTGTTTTGTTTTTTTTTTAAATAAAAGATGGTCTAAAAGTGTTCTGTGGCTACAGTGTGACCCCTCCTTACCCAGTGACTGAGCTCGGCCCTCCAGAGGCCTGCCACAACCCAGGGGTCCCAGGCCCATGCGCTGCGACCCCATGCCTGTCCATGCCAGCTGGGAGGAGGGTGAGGAGCGGGGAGCCAGGGCTCCGCCTTCATCCAGCTTCTGAGGACTGCTCTGCCCCAGTGGAGACAGGCAGGCAGCTTTGGAGATCAAGGGGCTGGCAGCTGGGTCAGAAGGGTCACTGTTGGCCTTGGGGACATTGGGGTGGAGCCAGCTACCAGGGGTGAGATTGCCCCAGGGTGCAGGGAGCCAGGCTAAGGTCAGAGCCTCAGGCATATGCTTGACCTGTTCTGGGACAGTGAGTGCCTGGCCATTGAGAGGCACTGACTCAAGCCTCACTACATAAGCTTGAGCCTTATACCTTGGCCCAGGACCTGGCCAAGCCCTTCACTGCTGGTTTCCTCTTGGGAAGTGATGTAGTCACCCAAAGGGATCCACCTTGGGGAATGCCCTGAGTCCCCCCAACATCAGAAAAGAGACAGACCATACCCTCGGCAGCCTTTCACGGTTCTGCCCATCCTGATGGGCAGTAGTACTGGGGCCTCATTCTAGGCCAGGTCCCTAGTGGGACGGGCTCTGGCCAGCTGACAAGAACCAGCTTGTCAGCATCAAGGGCCTGAAAAAGGCCACTGTCCCAGGGACACTGCCAGCCGCCAGCCTGTACCTGGAACCCAGCCCAGATGCCCCAGGAACCTTCCAGAAAGCTGCCCCCAATTGACAGCCCTGCCTAATGATCCAGAAAACCCATGTGATTCAGCCAGTGCTGTCATAACTGCGGCCAGGAACTAGCACTGTGCGGGGTTTATGCTTTTAGGCTAGGCACATCCCTCTCCCCTTCTCTGGGGCTCTGTCCTCGCTCCTTCTTGCTGGCAGCAAAGCCTGGTCCTCTCCCCTGCCAGCCATACCCACCCTGGCCTCATCCATGTGCCCTGAGGTGTGGATCTGCAACAACACCCCCATGCACAGTCCTGCACAAGGTGGGGTCCTTGAGCCACTTGCTCCTTAGTGATCCCAAGAGGTGGGTTCCACTGCATTGGTGAATGGGCCACAGCAGCCAGTCAGCACCAAACTGCCACTGCACCCCAGAGCACCCATGACTCAGTTTCTCCATTGTCGGCTGGGCCTGGAGGATGCAGGGAGCATTGGGTTGGCAGCCTTGCAAACCCAATTCCCTGGCCTCCATCCCTTGCTGTTCCCAGGCACCCAGCCTGCACCCATTCCACAGGTGAAGCTGGTGAGGCCCTGCTCTGCTACCTATAGCTGCAGGATCAGGTGAAGCGGCTGAGAGTCCCTCTGGGAGGCCACAACTGACTCTCCAGGGGTGAATTCTCCCCCTGCCCTCAAGGATTCCTGTTGGCAAAGGCCCCCAAGCCAGCATCTTGGGGTCCTGGGAATCCCACTTAGTGCGACCACAGCACCCTGATGGGGTGAAGGTAGACTGGTGGACAGATGGCCACCTCTGGGGCACCAGCGGCAGGAGCCTGAGGCAATCCCAGGATTGACATGCAAAGGGCACTCATGTGGTCACTGGGCTGAAAGCGGGGCTGTCTGTTCTGCAGGGCACTGACAGAGAGGATGAAGGTTAAGTCCACCTCCAGGCCGCAGGAGGTGGAACCCTTCTGACCCTACAAGCTGTGCCTGCCTGAGACCCAGTTTCCTCATCTGCAAAAGGGATGTCCCCCTGGGGCTGGAGCAGTGGCTCATTAATCACGGACCTTGCCTGGCATGTGTGAGTACACATGTTCAAACACCAACACCACGTATACAACAGTCTCAGAGCAACGAAAGCCATATGAAAAACTAAATAAAATCACCCTCCTCCTTCCCCCCTCACTGTCCCTGTCACTTAAAAAAAAAAAAAAAGGCTGCTACAAGGAGCCCTCCAGAGCCAGGCTGGTGTATGGAGAGGCCAAAGGGTGGGGCAGTGTTCCTTGGACATACCCCTTCTGAGTCCTCTCCGTGCCCTGGTCCTGGTCAGACCAGGGTACCCTACCCTGAGTGCTGAGAAGGGTGCCTCAGGCAGGGTTCACAGGCTGGAGAGAGCTGGTGATGGACACCTACCCTGGATCCCCTGGGGAGGCAGTCGATAGGATTAGGAGCAATGCAGCCACGGGAGGCTGGGCCAGGAGGGACAAGGCCACTGTCCCTGGGAGGACTGGCTAGGGTCAGCTGAAGGCTTTTTTTTCTTCTAATTGGGTACTGAACCCAAGAGCACTCTAGCACTGATCCACATCCCCAGGCTGTTTTTTCTTTCCCTCCAACTTGCAACCTTCCTGCCTCAGCCTCCCTAGGTCTGAGGTGACAGGTGAAGTCACAGTGCCTGGCTAGTGTAAGGCTCTTCACATAGACCACAAGGTCACTTCATTCCCAGCAGGATGGCTGCTATCCAAATGGCAGAAAGTCCATGTTGCTGGTGGGAACATGAACCTGGCCTCCTGTGTGGTCTTACTCCTCGAGAACTGAGCCATAGATGTAACATCTGGCTCCAGGGCACATGCCCAGTGGGCTGGAGCAGGTCCTGAACACTGTGTTCACAGCCAGGTCTCTCTGCCTGGGGTGGAAACAGCCCAGGGGCCATGGCAGCCATGGTGTGGTCCAGAGCTCTCCGGAAATGACAGCTGTGAAGAGGAAGGACACTCTGACACCTGCTGCAGGAGTCAGCCTCAGGAGGCCCTGGAGTGGGCCAGCTCAGGCAGGGAGGGGTGGGGGACAGAGCCTCATTCAGGGAGATGGGAAGTCCTGAGGTGGTGGGGATGGCTGCACAGCCCTGTGACTATTTCATGCCACTGAGTTCTGTGCGTAAAGATTGTTAAATTGGCAAGGTTTGTTACATATGCTTTACCATAATTAAAACACACCTTCCCTGTGTTCACCTGTAGTTTCGCAGACTCTGGGAGGGAAGCACTCCGTTGCCCTTGTGCCAATGGGGAGGCAGGCACCTGGTCATGAGTTCAGCAGGGCTGGGACTTGGCCTCCTGGAAACAGTACACAGAAATGTCTGTTGGCCAGCCTGAGCACCAGCTGACGGTCCTCTGCCCGGAACCTGCTCTGCCCGAGGACCCTGCTGAGCGGGCACTGTAACTGGGCACTCACACAGCACTAGGGGGACAGGTGGCATGGCCATGGCACCAACAGACTGGGCTCAAGAGGGGAGGTACCCAGGGCCCTTGAGGACCCCCATTCCTCTCTTGGGATGCCCAGCCAGGCAACCAAACAAGGTGGTTGCCAGACTCACCCTGACCCACCAACCCTCAATAGAGTCATCTTAAAGTTCAAATCAGTCACCAGGCATGGTGGTACATGTCTGTGATCCCAGCAGCTCAGGAGGCAAAGGCAGGAGGCTCACAAGTTCAAGGACAGCCTCAGCAATTTTGCAAGACCCTCAGCAACTTAGTGAGACCCTGTCTCAAAAAACAAAAAGGGCTAGGCATATAGCTCAGTGGTTAAGTGCCCCTGGGTTCACTCCCCTGTGCAAAAAATAAAAATAAAACAATTCAATCTATTTTGCTGGCAGAAAATTGCTGACATTTAGCATTTTAATCAGTTAATGGAATTTTATTACCCCTTCTCTAATTTTGACTCCAAAAGGAGATGCTTTTGTGTGTGAAGATCCCTTCAGTTCAGCCGACCTCTCCCTGCTGCGTGGAGGCCCATCTCCCTGGCCCCTCTCCAGGAGGATAGGAGAGAGTTTGACCAGGTTTCCCAGCCCCACATTCTAGTGTTCTAGTCCTGGGGTCTGCTGCTGCTGTTCACATGCACAGGGTGATGATGATGAAGCCAAGTGTCCTTGTCTGAGTAGTTGCTCAAGCAACAAGCAATTATGGAGTGCCTACTGGTGACAGGAGTGACCAAGTCAGACCCGTCCCTACTGCCCAGGACTGAGAGGCAGAGAAAGTCACCAAATACAACAACAAATATCCCAGGAGCAAACAGATGACAGCCTGGGTCAGCAGGAGGTGACATAGGTGGGGATGCAAGTTACTGGTGAGGAAGGGATTTGTGTGTGTGTGTGTGCGCGTGTGTGTGCGCGCGCGCGCGCGCACGCGATCGCCAGGGATTGAACTCAGAGGCACTTAAAAACTGAGCCACAACCCCAGCCTAGTTTATTTTTTATTTTGATACAGGGTCTTGATAAATTGCTGAGGGCCTTGCAAAATTGCTGAGGTTGGCTTTGAACTTGCCATCCTCCTGCCTCAGCCTCCAGAGCTGCTGCTGGGATTACAGCTATGGCCACCACGCCTGGCTGATACTGATTCTGAAGGATCGAGAAGAGTTGTCTGGTCCAAGTTGCCTGTCCAGGGCTGGAGGGCAGATCTACCCTATAGGTTGCCATCTGCTTCAGTTCCCCCAAAAACACACAATGTTAAAACACTGTGGGCTGAGGCTGGAGTGGTGGCTTGGAGTTATGGTGCTTGCCTGGGATGTGCAAGTACATAAGTCCAAGGAATAAAAGTAACATGAAAAACTAAATAAAATTTGCTTCTCTCTTTTCCTCTCTCTCACTATACCCTCTTTCTTTAAAAACAAAAACCACCACCACCACCACCAACAACAACAACAAAAACCCACTGTGGGCCTCGTTTAGAGACTGCTCTCTTGAAGTGGGACAAATCTGGCCCCTCTTGGAACTTAGTTTTCCTGGCCAGCAAGCAATGGTCAACATCCTCAGGCTGGGAAACCAGGGAAATCCGGGGTTCTGCAGAAGAATCGGCCCAAACTTCCTCCCTGGCGGTTTCTTCATCTGTGGCTGGCTTGGCCTTGGCGCAACTGCCCAGCCCCAGCTGGACACTGTCCCGCTGCTCCCTGGCAGGCTGCCGGCCATCCATCTGCAAGCTATGCAGCGGGCCCTCTGCTCCCTGGCGTGCTGGGAACTGGAGACCACAGGGGGCGGCGACGCGAAGGGTGCGCAGAAGCGGCAGCGCGGTGGCCCCACCGTCCCTGGTCCCTGTCGTGCGGGGACACCGCGACTCCTCCTGGCGCGGGTGACAACTTTGCAATGGAGTTTGTGCGGGCGCTGTGGCTCGGCCTGGCGCTGGCACTGGCGCCTGGGTCTGCCCGCGGCCACCCTCAGCCGTGCGGCGTCCTGGAGCGCTTGGGGGGCTCCGTGCGCCTGGGTACCCTGCTGCCCCGCGCGCCTGTTGCCCGCGCCCGCGCCCGCACCGCCCTGGCCCGCGCCGCCCTGGCGCCGCCGCTGCCGCACAACCTCAGCCTGGAGCTGGTGGCGGGCGCACCCCCGGCCCGCGACCCTGCCTCGCTGGCCCGCGGCCTTTGCGGGGCGCTGGCCTCGCCGGGCGTGGTGGCTCTGCTGGCTTTCCCCGAGGCGCGCACCGAGCTGCTGCAGCTGCACTTCCTGGCGGCGGCCACCGAGATCCCGGTCCTCAGCGTGCTGCGCCGGCGGGAGGCGCGCGCGCCCCTCAGCGCCCCGGTAGGCGGACCACTGCCACTTGGCTTCCTGGTGCGGGATGGCGGGCCCAGGCGCTGGGATAGGGACTTAGACCCAGGGTGCAAGGATGGCCCAGGACCTGGACGCTCCCGGGAGCCCCACTGGACGCCTGCGTCTTTGGATGCCACTGGACAGCCTGGCACTGGGGCGCAGAACTCCTGAGCAGATCTCTTGGTGACAGAGGCAAACCCTTGCCCCTTCCCTGCCAGAACCCCCTCCCCCGCGCTTGTTGCCCTGGGTGGGAGGGCAGGGGTCTCCCGCCTCTCCCCGCAGGGTGTCGCAGAACTCTGTCCTTCCAGGATCCTCTCCTTCACTCCCATTCCTGCACCGCTGCTCCTGCTGCCCTGGGTCCCCAGGGCAGCCCTCTGGTTCTGACCCCTCATGCTCACCCCTGCTACATGCCTCCTAGGACTATCTTCTTGACCCCAGCTCCACATTCAGAATCCCTAGGAGAGCAGGATGGCTGGCAGGGCCCCAGGCCCCTCAATAGGACCTGCTGTACCCAGAGTAGGATCCCTCTTGGGGCCAGCAAGAAGGGCCGACCTGCCCCTCCCAGCCCAAGCCACCTCCCTCCTTCCAAACCAATCTGGAGAGCCCCACAGGCCCTCCTCCTCCCCAGGGAGGAGAGGCCCTGACCCTAGAGGCAGGTCACTAACCAGCTGTCCAGTTGCCAAGCTGGAGCCCTGTCCCTACAGTACCCTGTGTCTGGTGGGAGATGCAGGACTCAAACCCGGGTCTGTGGCGCCCACTACTGCTGCCTCCCGGAACTGTGTCAAGACTGGCCACTGGGGCCCTGGGACTGGCCTAGTCCCTCAGAGGCAGTTAGGTCTCCCATTTGACCCCTGCACTTGGGCACCCTGCCCACCTCAGGTGTCTGGTAAACCTGTCCCGTCCACCATGTGCTGGCACCAGGCAGAGGGCAGGCCAAGCTTCAGTTCCTGGCACCAGGCAGTGGTGTGTGTTTATATGTAGGGGATCCTAAGAGGAAGCTGGCTGAACAGGAGGGTAACAGTGGGGTTTTCTGCAGCCCTAGAGGAGCTTCTAGGCAGGTGTGGGTGGCACAAGCCCAGGACCAGAGCAGGGAGGGACCCAGGGATTTGGTATGGGAAGCTGGGGTTCTGCTGGAGAATGGGGAGATTGTGGGTGGGACAGGGGATCTGGGTCTTGAAGGGTATGTAGGAGTTAGCTGGCATAAAGGGGGACAAATATCCCTGCTATGAAGGGGAGGTGGGGCCCTGCCAGGGTGGCCAGAATGCAGATTACAAGCTGAGAGCATCAGGTGGCAGAGCTCTGTGCTGATGCCAACAGGGAGTCATGAAGTGCTTGGAGCAGGGGAAGTGGGGAGAGTACCAGTGACAGGTGGAGATGGAGTGGAGACAAGGAGACCACCAGCCCTAACTGCACCACCCCTTTCCCAGACCCCATTCCACCTGCAGCTGGATTGGGCCAGCCCACTGGACACACTGCTGGACGTGCTGGTGTCCCTGCTGCAGGCACATGGCTGGAAGGACGTCAGCCTGGTGCTCTGCCGTGTCCGGGACCCTGCTGGCATGGTGGCCCTCTGGACAAGCCGGGCTGGCCGGGTGCCAAGGCTGGTGCTGGACCTGAGCCGGCCAGGCGTGGGGGATATGGGGCTGCGGGAACGCCTGGCCCCACTGGGGGCACCAGTGGGAGGTGAGTCCCCAGTCCCGGCTGCCGTCCTACTCGGCTGTGACCCAACTCATGCCTCTCAGGTGCTAGAGGCAGCGCCACCTGGTCCCCACTGGCTGCTGGGCACGCCGCTGACTGCTGAGGCACTGCCCATAGCTGGCCTGCCACCTGGGCTGCTGGCACTGGGTGAGGTGGCCCGACCCCCACTGGAGGCCATCATCCATGATGCTGTGGACCTCATGGCCCGGGCACTGGGCAGTGCCGCCCATGTGCAGCCAGAGCGGGCACTCCTCCCTGCTGCGGTGGACTGTGAGGACCTGGAACTTGTGGGATCGGAGTCCCCAGGACGCTTCTTGGCTCAGTAAGTGGAGAGCCTACTCTGGGAAGGCTGTCTAGCCCCACAGGGTTGTCCTTGCCACCCCCTGTTTGCCCTCCTCTGTCCATCACAAAAAAGCAACGCTCTTGGACTCTTGCTGCAGGCCAAGTCCTGACACGAGAGTAGGTTTTATCTCAGGGGGATGCGCAGAGGTTCAGATGGCATTCAACTGAGAGGACTTGCTAGGGAGAGGCGGGCAGGCGGAAGGAGCTGCAGGTGGAAGGATCTCAGCCTGAGCCATAGGGTGCCCAGGGATGTGAACTCCACCTTGAGTCTGGGGACAAGGCTTTGCACCCCTGTATGTCTGGGCAGGGGTTGGAACCCCTGGGCATCTCTGGTCATCCAAAGACAAAACTGGAGCAACCATGAGGTGCAGGCCGCTGCCTCAGACCCGCCAGCTTCCTGCTAGCTCACTCACCCAAGCTCTACTTCCCCAAGAACCCAAGCTGACAGGGCTCAGCACTGTGGCCACACCTATCCTCCCAGCAGCTCCAGAAGCTGAGGAGGGAGGATTGCAAGTGCAGGGCTACCCTCAACAACCTAGTGAGCCTGTCTTTAAATCAAACAAGAAGGAAGGACTGGGGATGTGGCCTGGAGGTTGAGCACCCCAGGTTCAATCCTCAGTACCCAAAACAATAAAGAACAACAATAACCCCACACAGAATAAAAAAGCCACAGTGGCAAAGCTTTGCTGAATAACTGTCCCTGGAATCAGGACCAGAAGCGCCCCCGGGTGGAGAGAAACTGGCCATGGTCAGCAGGTGGGCAATCGTGCATGGTCCGAGGCTGGAACCGTGTGGTGACTGGCCACAGCACCCAGAGGATGGGGCCGCAGCTGGAAGAGGGCCTGTGAGCTGGGGGTGCCTGCCCCTTTGCATAGACAAGGACATCCAAGGAGTCCCCCATGCCTCCTTTGTCCCTTCTGCAGGTTCCTGGCCAACACGTCCTTCCAGGGCCGCACAGGGCCAGTGTGGGTGACGAGCAACTCACAGGTACACGTGTCCCGAAACTTCAAGGTGTGGAGCCTTCGCCGGGACCCTCTAGGTGCCCCAGCCTGGGCCACGGTGGGTTACTGGCATGATGGGCAGCTGGCTCTGGAGCTGGGGGTCACTGCCTCTCGGCCAGCATCCCCAGCAGGTGCTCAGGCGCGACCCAAGCTGCGTGTGGTGACATTGGTGGAGCCCCCGTTTGTGTTTGCCCGCGAGCCGGATGAGGATGGGCAGTGCCCAGCAGGCCAGTTGTGCCTGGACCCTGGCACCAGTGACTCAGCCACCCTGGACGCCCTGCTTGCAGCACTGGCCAATGGCTCAGTACCCCGCGCCCTGAGGAAGTGCTGCTATGGCTACTGCATCGACCTGCTGGAGCAGCTGGCCGAGGACACTCCCTTCGACTTCCAGCTGTACATTGTGGGTGATGGTAAATACGGCGCCCTCCGGGACGGCCGTTGGACGGGCCTGGTGGGCGACCTGCTGGCTGGCAGGGCCCACATGGCTGTCACCAGCTTCAGCATCAACTCTGCACGCTCACAGGTGATGGACTTCACCAGCCCCTTTTTCTCCACCAGCTTGGGCATCATGGTGCGGGCGCGGGACACGGCCTCGCCCATTGGGGCCTTCATGTGGCCGCTGCATTGGTCCATGTGGTTGGGCGTGTTCGCTGCCCTGCACCTGACTGCGCTCTTCCTCACCCTGTATGAGTGGCGCAGCCCTTATGGACTCACACCCCGAGGGCGCAATAGGGACACGGTATTCTCCTATTCCTCGGCCCTCAACCTCTGCTATGCCATCCTTTTCGGGCGCACTGTCTCCAGCAAGACCCCCAAGTGCCCCACTGGGCGCTTCCTCATGAACCTCTGGGCCATCTTCTGCTTGCTTGTGCTGTCCAGCTACACAGCTAACCTGGCCGCAGTTATGGTTGGGGACAAGACCTTTGAGGAGCTGTCAGGAATCCATGATCCCAAGGTGGGCAGCCCAGGGGGTTGGGGACCCTGAGCTGGATACCCTGGGGACCCCTGGGGCATGGCATGTGTGGGGTTTGCTACTGGGGGAGAACACAGGGTTTTGCATGGTAGGTAAGTGCATACCACTGAGCTATGCCGCCGGCCCTGGAGACATTGAGTGCCTCGTGCCTAATGTGTGCCATGCTCTGTGGACAAGAGGCAAAGAATGCCAACAGTGAGCAGAGTCCTTTCAGGTGACACCCTCTATAGAGGTCTCCCTGAGCTCTTCCTGCCTGAGAAACAGCCATGTGGATGTGGCACAGTGCTCCAGTGTTACAGGCCCACACCTGGTGTGCTGTGATGGGAGGGTGAGGGGTGAATGCCGGGGTGGACAAAGGAAGTGGACAGTGAGAGCTGGACCATGGAGACAGGTGGCAGGGCCAGTGTTCTGAAGGAGCCAGGGCCTGCAGAGAGGCAGAGCACAGCTGCTGGGCTGGGGTGGGAAGCCCTAGGCTGGCAGGTGCTGGGCCCATTGGGAGGGTGTCTGGGGATCCCCCGGGATCCAAGAGCAGCCCCCAGGAGTGTGATTCAGGTGGAGGTGTCTGGAACTATCTCCCAGGGTGGCAGCGCCTGGCATGCAGTGCTGGCCGCGGTCCTGATAGGGCCCCAAGTGCTCGCTCCCAGGCTGTCCCATGGCTTGCTGACCCAGGATGCCTCTGGGCGCAGCTGCACCACCCGTCTCAGGGCTTCCGCTTTGGCACCGTGTGGGAGAGCAGCGCTGAGGCCTACATCAAGGCAAGCTTCCCTGAGATGCACGCGCATATGCGGCGCCACAGCGCCCCTACCACGCCTGACGGTGTCGCCATGCTCACGTGAGGTCCCCAGGTGGGGTGGGTGGGGGGCATGGAGTGGGGACCCGCTGAGTCCACCCGACCTCATAGGAGTGACCCCCCAAAGCTCAACGCTTTCATCATGGACAAGTCGCTCCTGGACTACGAGGTCTCCATCGATGCCGACTGCAAGCTGCTGACGGTGGGCAAGCCCTTCGCCATCGAGGGTGAGTGCCCAGGAGGGCCTGGGGAGCAGTGGCGAGCCATGGGGCTCCCGAGCATAGGGCCAGGTCTGACCGTGTGGGTGCAATTTCGCTTCTCCAGGCTACGGCATTGGACTACCACAGAACTCACCGCTCACTTCCAACCTGTCGGAGTTTATCAGCCGCTACAAGTCCTCGGGGTTCATCGACCTCCTCCATGACAAATGGTACAAGATGGTGCCGTGCGGGAAGCGGGTGTTTGCGGTTACAGAGGTAAGCCAGGGCCGAGTGCTGACGGCTTAGGGGCATGCCTTAAATCCCTGACCTCCTGGTTCATTCCCAAGACGTGTACGTATTTGCTTTTGTGCACTTCCACGCATCCTACAAAACCCTGGCTCCTGTGTCCCTCTTCTTGCATCCAACCTGACTCCACACAGCCCCAGGCACTCCTATGGCCCAATCTCTCTTGACCAGGGCTCACCTGGGGTCTGCCCTCCTATGACAGCAAGGAAATCCCATGTCCTGCCCTAGACCCTCCAGATGGGAATCTATCACTTCTCGGGGCTCTTTGTGCTACTCTGCCTGGGCCTGGGCAGTGCGCTGCTTAGCTCCCTGTGTGAGCACGTCTTCTTCCACCTGGTGCTGCCATGCATCCGCAGGGGCAGTCGGCTGCAGTACTGGCTGCACACCAGCCAGGTGAGGGCTGGGGATGTGGGCACAGTGGGGACAGCCCCTGCCACTGACCACACCACTAATGGGGTTTCTGTCTGGGATCTTAGAAAATTCACCGGGCCCTCAACACTGAACAGTCAGAGGGGCAGAAGGAGAGGTTGGAGCCAGAGACCAGGTAAAGAACAGCTGCGCCTGCAGCAGGGGCCCTGACCCAGGATGGGCTCTTCATGCTTACTGAGCTTCTAGAGGGTCTCAACATCCAGATGACAGAGGGCCACGGCTGCCTGGGTCACCCAGCCCCATCCCATTCCCTGCAGCCCCGAGAAGCAGCAGCAGGACACCTCAGCGTATTCTGAGGGCCCAGGACGCTGGAAACGTGTGCGCCGGGCTGTGGGCAAGGAACGCAGGGTGCACTTCCTGCTGGAGCCTGCGGTGGCTGCTGCCCAGGAAGCAGTGGAGGTGGAGTCTGGACCCCTTAGAGGTCCAGTCTGGCTGTGTTCCAACGGCCCCCTGCCCACTGCAATGCCCACAGCAGCCTCTCAGAGCACCCAAGAGCTGGAGGAGCTGGAGCGGCACATAGAAGCTGTCCGGGAGCGGCTCCGCCAAGTCCTGGTGCAGCGTGGGGAGCTCCTAGCTCGACTTGGGGATGGTGCTCGCCACCGGCCACTGCACCTGCTCCAAGCCCATGTGCCACCTGGGAACACCCAGTGATGCAGTGCACCTGATGCCCAAGGAGCTGGATACCCTGGAGCAAAGGGCCAGCTGGAGGGCCCCCTCACATGCACATGCAGGGCAGACCCAGCGCTGTCCGCAGACAGTTTATTCTATATACAAACACAATTTTGTACACTGCAATTAAATAGGATGGAATGAGCGCTCCTCTGCATTCCTCACCGAGTGATTGGTTTGGCCGCCTGGCCCACTTGCGCCCTGAGCAGGGCTGGACCCTGGCACCCCAGGCACTGATGTTGGCACCTGTGCCCCAGAAACAGCTCTGCCCTCCTGGGGACCCCAGGCCTGGTGCACACAGGGGAGGGACGGCCATGGAAAAGGCACTGCACAGGGAGCACCAGGCAGGGCCAGGATGCGCCAAGCCCCACAACTGGACAGCGCAAGAGTGGGCCTGCCCTGCCAGCTCCTCCACCTGGTTATCTTGTTCAGACCTGCCCTATTGATGTCCCGCGCTGCCCTCAGAACAGTGCGCTCCAGACTTTCTAGCAAACCCCTTCCAGAATTTCCCAGGAGCCCCTGTCCTCTCCTTGCAGACCACCACAAACAAGCTCACTACCAGGACAAGTCTTGGTCAGGCCCCCACACCCAGGGCACAGGGACCCACCTTCCACAAACCCGATGGAACCCCAACACCAACCCCAGTGGCAGGGCAATGGGGGGAGGGCCCTGGTGTCCCATGGCGACAGCCCGCCCCGCCCCCAGGGGCTCCTTCAAGGTGCCCAACAGCTCCTGGGCGGGAAGCCCTGACAGGTGGCTCTGCTGGTGGTGGGGGCTCAGGATCCCACCTCAGAGGGCGCCTCTGCTGGGACCATGGACACAGAGCTGGGCTCAGCCCCCATCTCTGCCAGGGAGGCAGTGTCAGATGCCAAGGGGTCACTCTGGGGAGCACTGTCCTGGGAGACATGGGAGAGTCCCCCATTGGGGCTTAGGGGTCCAGTGGGCCTCCTTTCCAAGAGGGAGGCGCTCAGGCCAGACAGGAACGAGGCGTCCGTGATGATGGCAGCTGTCTCTGCCATCCAGCCCAGGTCGCTCCCCGCCGCAGCTGCAACTGAGGCGGCTACAGCACCCAGTGTACTGGGCGCTGTGGCCCCAGGCCCAGGTCCCCCACCAGCTCCAGCAGAGCCTGGGCCCAAGGCGAGGGGCTGGCCTGCAGGGTCGGGGGCGGCAGCTGGGGTGCCCGAGTTGTTGTTCAGGTCATCAGGCAGCGCGGTGGGTGTCCCGGCACCCAGCTGAGGCGTCTGCAGCAGCATCTCCTGGATGCGGATCTGCTGCAGGATGGCAGGCAGCTCGTAGTGGTGGAAGAAGTAGATCATGGAATGCTGGGGGGAGAAGGGTCAGTTTGGAGGGAGGCACAGTGATGTGTACTGCAGTTCACCACAGTGCATGACAGCGCAGGGCCAGGAAAGGGCCTGCCCGCTGCCCACCGCCGGCTGCACATGCACCCCAAGCCCAGGAAAGGACCTGTCTGCCTACTGTCACCCATCCCAAGCCCAGGAAAAGGCCCTGCCCAGTGCCTGCTGCCCTCCGACGGCCACCCACCATCCAACTCCCGCCCAAACTCAGCAGGAAGTGCAGTAATCCTGCGGCAGCCCACCCAGAGGACCAGCAGCAGGGGAGGCCAGGTGCCTCAGGCCTCTGCACTGCCCTCTTCCCCGGCTCGGCCCTCTCTAAGGACACCTTAATAGGCAGGCCTCACCTGGATGAAGAGCCAGGAGGTGACCAGGGCCAGGCTGCTGTACTGCCCGTTGAAGCGGTAGTGGTAGGCATAGAAAGCAAAGTGGTACAGATAGAAGAACCTGCGGGGTGGCGTGGGGCAGGGCATGAGCCTGGAGATGGCCTGGCTGACCCCAGGACCCCGCCTGTCCGGGACCCCGCTCACCGCAGCCAGTGGCGCTTGCTGGTATTGGTGTGGCAGCAGATGGCATCGTACTGGTCAGCCAGCCACACGATAAGGATAATGTAGAAGGCCGTGGTGGTGTCATTGAAAAACTCGGACATGATGGCCTCCATCCCTGTGGGAACAGGCGCGCCAATTGGAGTGGGCAGGGTGGGGCATGGGGCAGGGGAGGCCGGGTGGGGTCCTCACCGACGAGGGCCAGGATGACCGTCAGCAGGGGCGCTGCAGGGAAGGCGATGGCCATGTTCATCTCCAGCATCTGCAGCAGGTCCACTGCGGGCACAGGGCGCGGGGGCCACCCGTGAGGGCCTGGGGGCGAGCCCGCCCCGCCCCCCGCGGCCGGCTGAGACTCACCGATGAAGACGAAGATCTGATGGTGTGAGTAGCGCAGCAGCATGGACACACTGAGGGTCTGCAAGGAGGCCCCCCGGTCAGGGCTGCCTGCCTTAGCCTGCCAGCCCGCTCGGCCACCCACCTGCCTGCCCACCTGCCAGCCTGCCCCGCTCTTCAATACCCCTCCACCTGCCCTGGGCCAGGCACTCACAAAGATGACCATGATGACGAAGGCCGCCAGGTAGGACGTGCGGGCCATCCACATGCTCACGAAGCGGTAGTGCTCCCCAGACACCACGTTGCGCAGGAAGCCTGCAGGGTGGGCAGTGAGCGTGGTGCCCTCCCGCCTGACCCCTGCGCCCATGACCCTGGGACCCACCCTTGTTCTCCTCATTCTCTGCGAGGCCCTTCACGCTGGACATGAGGATGTCGTCGTAGCCCAAGAACTCATCCAGCAGGAGGCGGCTGAAGCGGTCACCAAAGCACTGGTCCCGAGTGGGGTCTGTGGGTGGGCCAGTGTCAGGCCAGCAAGGATGAAGGCCTACCCTGGCACCCACCCAGCCACGCAGGCTGGCTCACCCAGGGTGACGACCATGACTGGGATGCTCAGGCGCTGCCTCGTGGCCTGTGACAGCCGCAGGAAGCCATACTCCAGCGAGTACTCCACGATGTACTCGTCCTGGGGCCACACTGTGGGGACAGCTGGTCAGGCGGCTTGTCCGACCACTCTGTGCACGCAGGGGTTGGAGCAGGGGTCACCCCCACCCCGCACACTGCGCCAGGCCTACCTTTGGTGGGTGTCTCAGGGAAGGGGAACTCCTGGCTGTCATTCAGGGCCTCTGAGCCACCCGCAGGCTTGAACACCTTGGGCTCAATGTCCAGCTCAAACTGCAGATAAGCAGTGACCAGGGTGTTAGCAGGCCCTGCTGGGGCATCCATCACCTCCAGGGTTATAGGCTGATGACCCATTACAGATACCAAACATGCCCTGATGGTCACTCCAGAAGGGGCTCTGAGCCCTGAAGCTGGGGATAGGCAGGCACAAGGTCACCTGTGTCCCAGGTCCCCAACTACTGCAGCGTGATGGGGTCTCCATCTCCTCGTAGTGTGTGGGGATGCACCCAGATCAGGCTGCAGCCCTGGCTCATCCCTGCCTGCTGTCCCCAGTGGACGGTGGGGACACCCTAGGAGTAAGTGTGGCAACCAATCTCTACTAAGGGCTACATGAGCCACAGCAGGCAAGGGTTGCCGTGCCAGGCCCTTCAGGCCCAGCCACTTCCTAGGTGGCCACTATCATCCCCCTCTGCAGTCACAGGCCTGCAGAGCCCTCCATGTGTCAGCTCACCTTGACAGAGCTGTTCCTGAACATCTCCATGGTCAGCTCCTCCTCCTCCTCCTCCAGCTCCAGGCCGCCTGGCTCCACAGCCAGGCCTGGGAAGCCCCCACGGCTACCATCACAGAACTGCAGGAAGACTGGCGCCCGGCTGGAGTTATGCCGCACCTCCACCCGCAGGATGCCCTCTCGTGGCCACTTGTCCCGCACGTGCTCCAGGCAGTTGATGGGTGAGCGCGAGAAGACGATGTGGATGTAGGCCAGCACAAACAGCACAAACAAGGCCTGGCAGGGAGGCAGAAGACCCCAGGAAGCATCAGGTTCCCACCCCGGGGCCAATCCCCTAGGTAACTTGAATGTCTGAGGACTCGGGAGATGACATTGTCCCAGGTCCCGACCTGGACCCCTAGGCCAGGAAAGGCTGAGGGGTCCTGGGGCTCAGTCAGGTTCCTGACTACCTGGGCCTCTTGCGGGTGTGGGGCAGGTTTGAAGGTGCAGCCCCACCTGGAGAGGCGGCTGAGCTGAGGCCACTGCGCAGAGCAAGCAGCACCATCAACAACTGCTCTTGACCCTCAGGGCCCAGCCCAGGTGCCCACCAACCAGGAGGCCAGCAGAGCTTAGTCCCAGGGCTGCATCGCTGCTTCCTGCCTCGGAATTCTGCTGTCCTCAGAAGCCCCTGCTCTCTCCAGCGAGAAATAGCCTCCCTGCCCTGCTAAGCGCCCTCTGCACCCTCCCAGGCCCAGCAGGGCCAGTGGCAGCTGCTGAGGACACAGCAGCTGTGTGGGAAGGGCTGGGCTGCTCTGCCTGGGAAGCACAACTTCCTCATCTGTAAAACAGGAGAGCAGTCACTCTTGCTGGGTGACTCTACTCCTAGGGGACGCTGGTGGCTGTCAGGACTAAGGGTGCTCCTGGTGTGGACAGGGTGGAGGCCAGGGATACAGCTCTGCATCCTGCAGTACAAATCAGAATGATTTTTTTTTTCCGAGAAAGAAGGTCAATGAGAGGAAGAATAAATTTTAATCATTTTTATTTAGTTTTTCACGTGGTTTTCGTTGCTCTGACACTTTGCTGTATACGTGCTGCTGTGGCTCAAACCCATGTCCTCAAGCATGCCAGGCAAGCACTGTAACTGCCGAGCTACTGCTCTGGCTCCAGAGAATTATCTTGCCCTGAATGTCCAAAGTACTGACACTAAAAAACTGGGCATTAATAATCTGTATAGGGGAGCTGGAAGGGTTGCTCAGTGGTTATGGCACTTGCCTGGCAGGCACGAGTACGCGAGTTCAAACCCCAGTACTCACGGACACAACGAAGTGTCCGAGGGATGAAAGTCACATGAAAAACTAAATAAAAATTGCTTCTCCCTTTCTGTCACTGTCTTTCTTAAAAAAAAAAAAAAAAAAAAGAAAAGAAAAGAAAAAAATTCTGGGGGCTGGAGCGGTGGCTCGGCGGTTATGATGCTTGCCCGGCATGCGCAAGTACATGAGTTCAAACCCCAGCACTCACGTACACAGCTGAGTGTCAGAGCAATGAAAGCCATGTGAAAAACTCAATAAAGATTGATTCTCTGTCTCTTTCTCACTGTCCTTCTCTCTTAAAAAAAAAAAAAATTCTGTGGAGGGGCTGGAACAGTGGCTTTGAGTACTTGCCTGGCCAGTGCAAGGTCCCAGGTTCAAACCCCAGTACCACATACACAACTAGGTGTTGGAGAAAAGAATATCAGATGAAAAAATAAATAAAACTGATTCTTTCTCTCCCTTAACCTTAAAAAAATATGGAAATATACTTGAGGTGGGCCTGGCATGTTGGCGCACACCTAAAATTCTAGAGACCCAGATGGCTGAAGCAGGATTACAAGTTTGAGGCCAGCCTCAGCAACTTTGTTAAAAAAGAAAAGAAAGAAGAAAAAAAGCTTGGGATGATGGAAAGTAGCTCAGTGGAGAAGCACCCTAAGTTCAATTCCCAGTGCCAAAAAAGCATCCACCCCTGCTCACAGCAACAACCAGAATACCCTGATAGGGCAGAAGGTGTGAGCCAGGGGAGCCCTGCTTCTGGGACTGGCTTCCTCCCTCCCCAGAGTGCATTTCTGTGGGCAGCATCCTAGGGCCGTAGGAGGGCCAAAGAGGGGATGCAGAGCCTTCATGGGATGTCCTGACCCAGAAGACACTGGGCAATGCCTGGGGACATCTGTAGTTGTCACATCCCAGGTTTCAGGACACCCATCCCAGAGTACAGTCTGGCCTCAGAGTCCATGGTGCTCTCGGGGAGGACTGTCACAGGCAGTCCAGCAGCACCTGCCACGTTTGCTCCCAGCACACTGTGCACCCTTCTGCAGCACCTGGAGAGTCTCATTCAGTGTTGCTCCACTCCAGGTGCACAGGCCCACTGGCCTGCTGGGGGCCCCTTGGGGGAAAGGTGGGCACCAGGAGCCATGTGGCACCTCCAGAGACCCATGGTGTCTTGCCAGCAGGGCCCATACAGGCTTTCCACACCAAGCTCCAGATACTCCCGGGGAGCAGGACAAAACCACAGCCTAGAGCACAGAATCTGCCACAAAGCCAAGGTCCAGGGTGTGGACCGGCTGCACACTGCCACAGGCCAGGATGTCTGCAGCCTCTGCAGACCAGGCACAGGGCTGTCAGCAAAGCGCCCACAGCCCTCCTGCTGGCCACAGAGTTCCACAGCGAGGCTCCGGCGCAAGCAAGTTGCTCAAGTCCAGGATCTAGCCCCACCATGGACTCAGCTGGGAGCTGGGAGTCAGCCTCCTGGGCCTGCTGGGCAGAGGAGCAGCCCTGACAAGCCATGCAAGCCCCTGGAACTAGGAAGGGGCAGGCACCTCTGCTGAGGAGCTCCACGTGGCACCAGGCGCTGGGAAGACAGGGCAGCAGATGTGGCCAGAGGAGCTGACCTATTCCTCTGCTTAGCCTCCTGGACAGGAGCAGCAGACAGTACCTTGAGAGCTGAACCAAGGGTCTGCCTGGCTCCAACATCTGGAAGAGCCCTGCCTGGGATGCCCTTCTGGGCAGAAGACACACCGGACACTAGGTCACCATGTTGCAAAGACAGCGCTAACAAAGCAGGCCAGGAGCTTCCCAACACTTCCCATGGGACACACTTCTTGCCTCCCACACTTACAGATGAGGAAACTGAGGCACACAGTCAGAGATCTGTTGAAGTCACAGGTCAGAAGGAAGAGGCTGGGAGCAGTCACGCGCTACATTCCTAAGGCCTCTAACTGAACTCTGACCACAAGCAGATTGGTGACCTCAGGAGGACCTTGGTCAGCGTGCGTGGGAAGGGGTAGGAAGGCTACTGGATACAAGCCCTGCCACACCCAGTAGATTCTAGTGACCAGCTCTTTGGGGATAGGGCTGTCACACACAAATGTGCATGAACCCAGTCGAGTGGCCTCCAAGCCCAAATGCCATGACTCAGACATGACCCTGGTGCCTTCTCCAGCAGCCCTTGCAGTAGCCACACCCTGGTGCTCCAGCTGGCCAGGCTTAGGGAGCTTCCTGCTCTGGGCCCCAAGCATCGTTTTTCACTGGCTGAGCTGGGCAGGCCTCCCTGTCCCACTGGCAAAGCCTGCCTCCCATCCAGGCCTGCTTCTGCACTGCAGAGCAAGGGTCAACTAACCTCAGCCAGTCTCCACACACCGCTGGGTACCCACTCACAGGCCTGTCCGCAGCCACCTCACCCCTGACTACCCACCAAGGGCCCGCCTGGCTGCCTTCCTGTGTGGCCTATGCCTCTGAACATCCTGTCCCCATGCCTGTTGTCATAATGGCCCTGAAGTGCCAGACCCACAGCCTGCCTTGGCCACTCCATGTGCTGCCACCTGCTGCTCACCCCGGCCCTCCCTCCAGGCCTGCCCACTCAGTGCAGCCCCCCATGTCTTGTGTGAGAGACAGAGACATGCAGCTTGCCAAGGCTGTGCTGTTACCCTCTCCAGCAAGCCTACCCAATGCCCCACCAGGGCTTTCTGGGAACCCCCATGCACCCCACCAAGCAGGCCTCTCTCCCTGGCTGCCAGTCCAAGTCTGTGGGGCCATGCCTTCCTCTCCAGCCAGGAAAACCTTCAAGGGGGGCCCAGACCTCCCTCAGCTCCCTTCCCCTCACATATGGGTTGCTTACCACCCTAGGAGCAGCACCTTCCACAGGGTCAGGCACCTCACACAGAGGCACATGTCAGAGCACCCTGATCCCATGGGCATCCATTCACTAGTTGGCAGGATCAACCTGCTGGGGCTGGACGCCAACTGGACAGGCCTGGGCACCTGGTGCCTGATGCTCCAGGTTTAACCAGTCTCCACCCTTCAGCGTTGGGGCCATGAAACTAACAGAGGTGGATGCTGAGGTCAGCAGAATGGCCTTTCTGTGGTCCCCCTTGGACAATAGCCCAGTCACCACCTCTCTCCAGGGTCTGGAGCTATGGGGCAATTTCGACAACAGGCACAGGGCAGGATATTCAGAGGCCCAGGTCACACAGGAAGGCAGCCAGGCGGGCCCTCCACCTCTGCAGTAAGCGTGCGGAAGTGGGGCAGGCAGGCTGTGCAGGAAGGGAAGGAGTGGAACTTCTTGGAAGCTGGTCCTGGGCCCGCTTTGCAAATGAGGTGAGTCTGGTACAGCTCCCCCAGGGACTGGGATTCAGGATGCGATCTCTTGGCTCTGCTGGAGAACACATAATCCAGGACCTCCAGTTCAGGAGACCCTCCAGGGTGAGGTTGACCTTTGCCAGGGTCCACCCTCAGCTGCCTACCTGAGGAGCATCTGCCTAGACAGAGTGCTGGGTCTGCAGGAATGGTGACACCCAGACCCTGCTAAATCAGACAGGAAGGACCAGAGTTAACAGGAGACTGAGCCCCCAGCACACACCTACAGTGAGAGGCTCAGTTCAGGCCACTGTTACATTCCAAGGAAAACACACCCACGGTTGAGATTTTCCCATGGTTTTAGGCTGTCCCAGGACCCCAGAGGGCCTAATAAAGGACCCCAATTCAGTAGCCCTCTGCAGCCTTGCTTGAGAAGCACTGCCCACTATGAACAAGACCTTCTGGCCACTGCAAGGAGGAAGAAAGTGGGAAGGATGACAGATGAGTGCCAGCCTGGGGAAGCCAGTTCTTCACGCCTGGGCACATCAGCCTGTCTGCAGACCAGACAACAGTTTTTGGGGAACTCCCTTGAAAGCTGTGGCAGGGCCAGGACCCACACCCAGGTCTGTTCCATAGCTAGGAACCAGCATACAACCTTGCTGACCCTGTCCAACAACATAAGCAGCTTTCAACAGACAGGAAGGAAAAGTCCGCTGCTGACTGTCAGTGCCCAGCTACTTCTCCATTTGCCCAGACAAGTCAGAAATCCGGAACCTGGGGAGCCTGGCCAGCTCCTTTACTGCAGTCCTGCCACCAGGCAAGACTCCTTCCTAGAGGGCTGGAATAGGTCACCTGAGAAGCACAGGATGCGGACAGAGCCAGAGCTGGCAGTGGTCACAGGAAGTTCCATCAGCCAGTGCAGAGCTCCCTAAGCAGGCCCTGCGGAGTTGGTGCTGGCTGTGACTTTGCCGCTAACCCTAGCACAGTGACCCCAGCCTAGTCCATACAGCCCTGTGAAGCTGTGCACGGAGGACAATGGGGTCAGAGGTGGTCTCGCGAAAGGGACCAGGAGGAAGAAACCGGTGGACGCCTAGCAGGGGACTGGACCCAAGAGAGACGCAGGACCCACAGGAGGGGTCCTGGGGCTGAGGATTTCCGGCTGCGGAGTCAGGGTTCAAATGGCAGGAAGGACCTGGAGGACAGGTCCTATTGGCGGCCAGGGCCAGCGACCACCAACTGAGTGACACTCGGCTTCCTACCGAGGCCAGCACCGGAAGGCGACTCGGGGTCAGAGGTCGCCGGCGGGCCGGGAAGATTAGGCCTCGGGGTGCAGGAGGGAGCCCGGCGGGGATGCAAGATCAAGGGTCGAGGGTCGGGGGTCCGGGCCGGGGTCGGTCACCTTGAGCAGCACGAAGAACTCGAAGAGGCGGCGGAAGGCAGGCGGGAAGAGCCGCGAGTAGGTGACAGCCATCTTGAAGAATAGCGCGTGGAAGAGCCGGTCGCGCACGTTGATGAGGGGGTTGGGGTTCAGGTTGGGGGTGCGCGGGCCGCGCGCGGGGGCCGGGCCGCCGCCGCCGCCGCCGTTGGGCCCGGGCCCCGGGGCCGCGGGCGCCGCGTGCTCCGACATGCCGCCCGCGTCGCCCTAGCCCCCGGCGGGTGCCCGAGCCGCGTCCGGGCCGCCGCCGCCGCCCTCGCCGCGCAGCCCACGGCCGCCGCCGCCTTCGCCTTCGCCCGCGCGTCCACCGGAGCCTGCGACGCTAGCGAGCGCACGGGCCAGAGCGCCCCGGCGGCCGCGGGGCACCCTGGGATGGCCGGGGCCGCCCGCGGAGGCCCCGCCCCGCGGGGCGGCGCACCGCCCGACTGCTTTACATGGGCTGTCCCACAAGCCTCCGCGACCATGAGGCCGCTCTTGGGAGGCAATGTTAGTCCACCCGTGAAGACTTGGAAACGTGGTCGGAGACATTCAGAGTAAATATGTTCGCAGGAGGGGCCGTTCTGAGAAATGGCTGTGAATATGAACTGTCGGTAGGTTCCCCTTACTGTAAAGTAATTTTTCTCGAGGCCTATAACTATCCGAAGTAGCAGCCCAATGAGCGTGCTCGCTTCGGCAGCACATATACTAAAATTGGAACGATACAGAGAAGATTAGCATGGCCCCTGCGCAAGGATGACACGCAAATTCGTGAAGCGTTCCATATTTTTGGTTCAGTGTCTGGCTACTCCGCCTTGGCAACAGCGCTCAGAGCGCTTAGCTAGACCTGTTGCACGCGGGAAAGCGGTGGTCCTGGCTCACCTGCGTTTTCCCGTTCCCCTCGTGCGTTGCAGTCCCTAGCGTTTCCTTTAGGAGTCCATCAGCGGACTTGCCTGTCGCCTCTCCCTGACCCCGGACCCCGTGAGGCGTCCCGAGTCCCGGGGTGTGCACCTGCCGCGTGCTTCCGACGCCACTGAGGCCCCTGGGGGCGACAATGGGCAGGATGTACCGGCCGAGGCCCAGCTGCAAACGCTGTGCCCAGTCCTGTGTCCTTCGGTAGGCACAAGCCCCCTTGGGCTGCACCCTCTGGGCGATCTCAGCCCGCGTGGACGCCTCAGACATCCTTGAAACACCTTGGACCCAGCATTCATGGAGTGCCTACTGCATACCTGCTGCTTCTGCCCCATGCTCCAAAAGCTGGGCGGGATTGGCCACCACATGTGGCCTGGACCGGTGCTTGAACGTTTGTCCCCAGGTCTGCAGCAGGGACACACTACAGGGTTGGCGGAAATGAGTTTTAGCTCCCCGGGGCCTGCAGTAGTACTAGGGACACAGGTGTGGCCCCTGCAGGCCATTGTGGCCCTTGCCAGGCTTTGGGACTTGCAGGGACACAAGCGGACACCCCGCAGGTGTCTGGCTTTTAGCAAGTGATGCCTGGCCTTGTGGACCCGGGAAAATCGAAGGTGGGGTGCTGGTCGTGTACTCTGGAGTCCCTCTGAGGTGTGCAGGGTACCGGAGTGGGCACCCCAGTGGTGCCCACAGTGGGCCAGGTTGAGAACTGACCAGGGCCAGGGGAGGTCGGCTGAGAAGGTCCCCTGAAGCAGGGACCAGGTGGAAACACAGGGCGAAGGCCCCCCCGGGCAAGCTGCCTCTCCCAGGGTGGGATAAAGCCTGGGGCAGCAGGGAGGAACCGGTGGGTAAGGGGGCGGGCAGGGCCTGGGATGTCGGTGGAGCCTTGGGCAGGCGTGCTAGGGAGGTTCCTCCAGCAGGCGCCACTGCGCAGGCTCCCTCTGGTGGAGATTTTGTTCTTGTTTCAGTTCTTGTTTTGGGTGCAGGGGTTGGACCCAGCTCTACCACTGAGCTACATCCCCAGCATTTTTATTTTATTTTGGGACGGGTTCCAGGTGCTCTTCTAGTGGCTGGACTGTGCTTTCCGGGCTGACTGGCCTGGGTGTCCTGCAGGGCTGGGGACAGCAGAGGGAGCAGCTGAGGAGTAGGGGCTGCCCAGAGTCCCCACTGCTGGCCAGCCTGGGGAGTGCTGTGACCCACTGGCCCACCAAGAGCCCCGCTGTGCAGGCACAGGGCTGTCCTGGCAGGTGTCTGCTGAGGGGATCACCACACTGTCACCTGCAGCTCAGCCCCTGCAGGGTATCTGCACATGCTCCCCTCTGAACCCTGGACTGGCCCACAGCTCCTGGAGACTCACTTGCAAGTAAACGCACCAGAGGTTTAGGGTGCAGCGTGGCCCGCTGAGTCCCCAGAGAGAAATCTGAGGCATCCTGGGGGCCCTGCCAGCTTCCTTTAGCCAGCTGAGCCAGAATTCCTGAGATTTGCACAGCTGTTGACTCAAGAAGCCCTTATCTCAGGGCCAGGTGCCCTCCAAGCTCTTCACAAATGTCAGCCCATTTCACAACAAACCCAGCGGCAGGGCTGCATTGCACCCATTGTACACCAAAGGAGGCACAGAGAGGTGGAGTGACTTTGTGACCTCACACAGACAAGTGAGGAGTGGGGAGCGGTAGCATCAGAATCTTGAGATCATACAGAATTGCATCATTCCATAAATCCCAGGTCTTGGCCTGGGATTGGGCTGGGATGCTATCTGGAGGTTCTAGAACCCAGGATTCCACGCTCTGAGTGTCTGAGTCCTCATGGCAGGGGTTGGGGGTGCTGAGAGCAGGGCCCTGGGCAGCTGCTTCTCTAAGAAGCCAACCAGACAATATTTTCAGCCTAGTCAAGTGGAGCAGTTGCCCAACTCTGCCACTGCCAGGGGAAAACAGCCTTAAATGACATAAAAAAGTCATGCACAGCTGTGTGCTAGCAAAACCATCTCTACAAACTGGGATCAGAATTCCACGTCATGGAGTGTGCTTTTCATCCTTTGGTAGTTTTCAACCACTTAGAAATGTGACAGCCAGGGCTGGAGCGGTGGCTCAGCGGTTTCAGCGCTTGCCTGGCAAGCACAAGGACCCGGGTTCAAACCCCAGCACCACTTACACAACTAAGGGCTAGAGCAATGAAAGCCATGTGAAAAACTCAATAAAAGTTGTTTCTTTCTTTCTGTGTCTCTCTCGCTGCCCCTCTCTCTTTAAAAAAAAAAAAAAAAAAAAGTATATTTCAGGGCCGGAGTGTGGCTCAGTGGCAGAGCACTTGCCCAGCATGTGACAGGCCTTGTTCGTCCCTAGCAGCACAAAATGAACATGTCTTCTGTAACTTGCCTTTGCACACGTCATCAACGCAGTCAACGAGAAGGTGGCTTTGAGAGATTTCACATCCATGTTTGAACCCAGATGCTTCCCTGCTCGGTGCACCCCAGGGCACACAGGGGTTCCTAAGACTCACGTTGAAAGGAGTATTTAGACATAACCAAATTGTTTCAATGTCCCTGGAAGTTTTCCAGAAGCTGAATGAAGTGTGTTTTTCTTTTTTTAAAGAGAGAGGGAAAGGCAAAGAAAGAATCAATTTTTTCTTGTGACTTTCATCATTCCAACACGTCGTTGTATACATGGTCCTGGGGTTATGAACTCGGATCCTCATGCATGCCAGGCAAGTGCTATAACCTCGGAGCCACCGTTCCAGCCCCAACTCTATGTTTTTTCATTTGAAATTAAAATCAATGGGAAGAAAGCCTGGCTGCACTGGGCATGTGTGGCCACTCTCTGAGGCTGAGGTGTCACTGGGGGACACAGCCAGTCTGGTCCAAGAGGGTGGGGTGAAACAAGCACTCTCAGTGCTGTGCCCGGCATCCGCAGGGTGGTCAGTCCCCAAAGGACACTTCTGTCCTTGGACATCACTGACCTAAGTGCCACTTCCTGTATCCAGTGTTTCTCTGGATGCCTGACAGGGGAGCCTCAGTGCCTGGGAGGAGGGCCCACTGAGGAGGTTCTGCCTGGGGGGTCTGCAGATGGGCAGTTCTGGGGTCTCGAGACACCCACAGTTTCCTCCTGTTTCTGTGGCTTGGCCTATGCCCTGACTGGCCCCAGGGCTCCCTGCCTGCACACCAATAAACTACTCTGTTCCTGAGCTCAGAGCTGCACAGTCTTTTGCTGAGCCCTCCACTGTCCCCTGGTCCCCTCTTCACAGAGGTGAAACCGAGGCCCAGGAGGGAAAGAATTTGCCTAAACCACCTGGCTAAGACAATGACAGGTGGGAAAAGAGGGAACAGACATCGGGGACCAGGGTATCAGTATCAGGGAGGAGTTATGCCTGGAAAGAGATGGGAGAGTTATTTCTGAGCACTCCAGGAGCCCAACCTGACACTTGTCACATGTGTCCGACTCCCACTCATGCTTCAACCCCACATTCCATGCAGACTCTGGGCTCTTTGCTCCCCCTACTTCTCCTTCCAGACTCCTCCAGAGCCAGGCCCCTCCTTCTGTCCTGCTTCTCACCTGAGGGAGGTGGGCGGATGGATTCTGTGCCCGTCGGGTCTGGCCTATTGAGGGACTGTCCCTGAGGATGTGCAGGGCACTGTTGGCCAATAGGCAGGTGAGTGAAGAAGCAGATGAGTTAATGAATGAGTAGTTTGTTCTGTTACCCACTTGCTTGTTTCTTGATTCATTGGTGTGCCTGGCCTGGTGCCTGGACGGCTCCACTGCACCAGGGCACCTCACAGCCTCCCCCTCTGCTGTCTCACACCTCCCCTGTTGCCTTGCAGCCCTCAGCCCTCCTTCTAAGCCCCTTCTCCTACGGAGCCCCTTCCTCACAAGCTTCCCACCACTCTCCCCATCTTTGCATTTTTCTTCAATCAGGGCTGGCAAACTCCTACTCGTCCATGGGAGCCCCAGCTCCCCCAGCCCCTTCCTTCGAGGAGCCTGCCCTAGGACCTTCTCCGGACCAACCCCTGCCACCAGAGGTCCTGGGAGGGGCAGACTGCAGGTGCTTCCAAAGCGGAGAGGGATTCCCACGGCGCCCCACAGGGACTCAGGGTCCCACCTGAATCCCCAGCTTCCCCACCCGGTGCAGAAGGGTAGAAGGCAGCGCAGGAACTAGGGCCTCAGTTTCCCCTCGCTCTGGGCCGTACGGCGGACCAGGGGCTCCGGAAGTCGCGACCGCAGGAATTCGGCGCTGCCAGGCCTTATAAGGACATCGGCGCGGCGGCCAATCAGGGGCGGGGGCGGCGCCGCGGCAGGGTCCCGTCCGGTCCGCTGCGAGGGTCGGCGCCCGCGCAGCCATGAGCTCCACGCAGTTCAACAAGGGGCCCTCGTACGGGCTCTCAGCCGAGGTCAAGAACCGGGTAAGTGGCGCCCGGCCGCGCCGTCGGCGCTCGGACCGGTGCAGCAGCCCGCGCCGTCGGGCCGGCGGCGGGGCTGGGCAGCCTCGGAGCCCCGACGTCTGGCGGCCCGGGGGACTGGGACGTGTGTCCCAGCGACCGGGCGGTGGGCCTGGCCCTGCGCCCAGAGTCCCCAGCCGTGGAGAAATGCAGGGCTCAAGAATGGCCGGGGGTCTGGGCGGACCCCCGCCCCCCTCTGGTCCCAGGGCTGCACTTCCGCCTTCTTTCGGGATGGAAAGGGGGCGGGGCCGGCGGTTTTGAGAGGGGCGTGGACCCCCACCCAGGAATTTCCAGGCCTCTTACACCTGGGAGGGGCCGCTAAGGAGGAAGTTGGGGCCCAGGGAGCCACCCTAGGCAGTTAGATGCCTCCTTCCGAGGGGCCCGGCCTAAAAGGTGTGGGCTTTGTCACCTGGAAACTGCAGGGGGCTCTGGAGAGAAGTTTAAGAAACCACTCTGGTTTGGGCTCAGAGAGGGGCAGACACTACTGGAGGGTCACACAGCAGGGCACCCAAGGGAAGGAGAAGTGGGTGGCCACTTATCCACTCTGGGGCTCTGTCTGAGAGCTGTCTGCCCTGCCCCTCAGTAGCACACACCCAGTAGGCACCTGGGAATGTGGCCTCACAGCCAGGAACCTGCCTGGGCAGGCCAAGGGCACCAGCCCTGCCAGCCTCCAGTCACCTACCCCATCTGCCTCACAGGTGGGAGAATTTCTCCATCACCTCTGGGATCTCCCATCCTCCCCTGCCTCTTACAACCAGGAGGCTGCAGCCTGGGCAAGGCTGAGGCCAAAGTTGAGTCCCCAGCAAGCCCCGGGCCTCAGACTCCCTTGCAGCACTGTCCCCACCCTGAGGACTTCACCCGCGCAGCCTGAGGGCAGAGGCACCCGGGCTCTCCTGGAGTCTGGACATCCACCGAGGGGACGAGGGGACGCAGGGGAGGCAAGCACAGCGCCTCAGGAATGGGTGACCCAGGGGCAGGGCCTGCCCTGGAGTGGGTGAGGCCAGAGACTGCAGCAGTGGCCCCAGGGCTCCCTGCAACCAGCCCTCCATTTGCCAGGTTGGAGGATGGTCCCTGGGCTGACTGGGTCCTAAAGGGTCACACCCTAGAGCCCCGTGTGTTCCCAGGGGACTCCCAGAGACCTCTGCCTAATCTCCATACGTCACTTTAACCTTGGCTGGACGGCCATGATCCCAACTGGCCCGGGGACCTGGACCGCTGGGAACAGCTGGTCCTGATTTAGCACGGGAGGCCCAGCCTTGTTCCTGGCTGTTTGCGGTGAGGAGGAATGTGCTGGAGGAGGCCATCGGCTGGGGGAGGAAGGCTGCCATGGGCTGGCTGACCTGGAGCCCAGTCCTCAGAGGTGTCGGGGACAGGGCCCAGCTGGGCAAGGCGTGCCTGGTGCCCTGACCCGCTGAGCTCCAGCTACTGCTGCCCACTGCTGCCCCAGAGCATGGGAACCTGGAGGCCAGGTACAGCCAGCCAGCCAGGCAGGTGGTCCTCCACTCTGCGCTGCCAGGTCCTGGTCCCTGTCACAGGGTTTAAAGGCAGGGATCAGGAAATGGGCTCATGTAAGGAGACCCTTGTGCAAATCACTCCCAGCAAAGAGCGGGGAGAGCTGGCACAGTCACCTGGGAAGTGGGGTCTCCAGGCAGCTCTGCTGTCCTCTGGGCCCCAGGGGTGGAGAAGAAGAGAAAGGAAAGGGGCCATTTTCTCCCTTGAGAAGGGACGGTAGAGATGCAGCATGAGCCCCCAGCTGGACAGCCCAGTCCTGACCAAAGACTCCCTGAGGAGCTGAGCTGGGGCTGACAGCATCTGCCACACACCTGCACATCGCAGCTTCTTTCAGGGTCTAGACCCTGCTGTGGCCATGGATGGCCATGAGCCCGTGGGGAGTGGTATCCATTTGGGGGTCCTGGAGCATTTCTTTTTTTTTTTTATAAAAGGGATTGAACCACTGAGCCATGTCCCCAGCTGTTTTTATTTTTTGAGTCAGGCCCTCACTAAGTTGGTGAGGCTGGCCTTGAACTTGTGGTCCTCCCGCCTCAGCTGCTGGGATCACAGGTGTGCCCCGCACCCCCAGCTGAAACATTTTTATCTAGCCCTGAGCTGAAGGCACAGCTTGTGAGAGTTGGACCATAGCCAGGAGAGGCACGGCCAGGGAGGTGAAGGTGGGAGAGCTCAGAGCCTGCTGGAGAAGATGGCCAGGAAGCACCTGAGTCAGCAGAGGCAGTGTGTGCAGAGGCCCCGAGGCAGGAGCCAGGGAATGCGCAGTGTTCACAGGACGGCTAAGACAGGGCCGTGAAGCTCCCCAGGTCCCAGCGCTGCATGCACATAGCTGCAGGTGGAACCATAGCACTGTCCTTCCCCCTGGAGCTTCACTCAGCAGCTGCATTGCGTATGGACCTCATGCTCAGTGAGACCCAGACACGCAGGCCACAGGGTGTGACCCAGTGACAGGAAGCGTCCAGGACAGGAGAGTCCAGAGACGAGGACGTGGACTTGTGGGTGCAGGACTGGGAGGGGACAGGCTCCTTTGGCTGACAGGATGTTTGTGGTTGACTGTGGGGTGGCTGCACACCTCTGTGAGCATTGTGAATGCACCGACCCTTGCCCTTGATGACAGTGAGAATGGCCTCCCTTGGAGTCTCTGGCCTTGCCTGTCAGGGGTGGACCTCGCCCTACTCAAGCATGCACCCTCTGCTCCTCCAGCTCCTGTCCAAATATGACCCTCAGAAGGAGTCCGAGCTCCGCGGCTGGATCGAGGGGCTCACGGGCCTCTCTATCGGCCCCGACTTCCAGAAGGGTCTGAAGGACGGGGTTATCTTATGCACGTGAGTGCTCCACACACGGGGTCGTGCTAGCTTCTCTTTCTCTTTCTTGCTTTGAGGCTTTGTCTCTCTTATTTTGGTGCCGGGAGCAAGCCCAGGCCTCGCACTGCTAGGCGAGTGCCCTTCCACACAGTGGCACCCCAGCTTTACTTATGCTGAGGGGTGTCACTAAGTTACCCCAGCTGGTCTGGGACTTGCAACCCTCCTGCCTCAGCCTCCTGAGAAGCTGTGGTGCCAGGTGTGGCTACCGCTTTGTGGTCTGCTCGCCTCATTCAGATACTCCCACTGTGCACATAAAAAATTGAAATGGAAATTCCCGGGTCCCCCCAAAATCAGGTTCCAGATTATGTTCTAGGCTGGGTTGTTTGGCAGCTGTGCTTGTTGGGTGGGTGGAGAAACTGAGGCTGTGGAGAGGCATCACAGCTGGGCCTGGCCTCTGAGTTTCCATGCTGCTCACGGGGCTCCTCTCTGCCCACTCCATCCATCCTCCCAGACTCATGAATAAGCTGCAGCCTGGCTCCGTCCCCAAGATCAACCGCTCCATGCAAAACTGGCACCAGGTGAGGGGCTGGCTGGTGAGGGTGGGGCCAGGTGGACCCGTTCCACAGCTGGTGGTACCAGTCCATTCACTGCCCCTCCCCTGTACTCCCCCGTCCCTGTCCCTCCCTCCCAGCTGGAAAACCTCTCCAACTTCATCAAGGCCATGGTCAGCTATGGCATGAACCCTGTGGACCTGTTCGAAGCCAATGACCTGTTTGAGAGTGGGAACCTGACTCAGGTTCAGGTATCCCTGCTTGCGCTGGCAGGGAAGGTGAGGCCTGGAGAGGGGTAGGTAGCACTGCATGGGGCGTCTACGTAGGGAGACCCCTTGTTTCCTGGGTTTGTGGCTTATCCTGAGCACCCTTGTGGCTCTGGGCCTGTACGAGGCAGATGAGGCACGAAGCCCATTTTATACGTTATGAACACGCTGTGCATGAGAGGTGCCTTGACCCAGCAGAACTGGAGCAGTGTCCAGGTGTCCAGTGTCCGGTGACCTTCAAACCCAGCCTGAAGGGCAGGGTTCTGGCACCTAAATGGCTTGGAGGCTCTGCAGGGAGGAAGGTGTCATTATGCTGGGGAGTTGTGGGTGTTGAAAAGCAGAGGCCAGGAGGAGCCAGGGGTAGGTCATTAGGGTGTGCAGTGTCACTGTCCCTGAACCTTGATGGGGCACACAACTTGGGCCTGGATAGAGGCCCCCAGCTGCTCCTCTCTGATGCTCCAACTCCCCCCATCCCCAGGCCAAGACGAAGGGGCTGCAAAGCGGCGTGGACATCGGAGTCAAGTACTCAGAAAAGCAGCAGCGGAACTTTGATGATGCCACCATGAAAGCCGGCCAGTGCGTCATTGGGCTGCAGGTGACATACCTGTCCCTGGGGTCCTGATGTGGCCCAGACCCCTGTGGCCCTATGTCCCTCACACTCTGGGAGGGTCTAGAGGACCAGTGGGGAAGGCATGACCTCTCTGGCCACTTCCTGCAGATGGGCACCAACAAATGTGCCAGCCAGTCGGGCATGACGGCCTATGGCACCAGGAGGCATCTCTATGACCCCAAGAACCACATTCTGCCACCCATGGACCACTCTACCATCAGCCTCCAGATGGGCACAAACAAGTGTGCCAGCCAGGTGGGTCCCACCCTGGCGCCAGCTGACCCTACCTGCCAGCTGGCCCTGGCCAAGGGCCTCTCTGGTTCCCTCCTGCCAGTCTGCCTCAGAGTCTAATTGGGGCTGTTCTCTCCTTGCATATGCCTGGGGAAGTGACAGCCCCACCGCGTACCTCAGTTTCCCTGAAAGGATTGCCCAAGGGTTGGTCCTCAGTTCTGATCCTTTGAGATCCTGGAGTCTCACATTTCCTGCCAACTGGAACCTCTGTGACAGTGTGATGGGTGTGCAGCCCTAGGGACCATGGAAGGCCTCAGCCCAGTTAGAGGCTGTCAAGGAGGAGGCTGGACTTTCTGGAATTGTGGTTGAGGCTGAGCTGGGGAGAGTGTCCCTGCCTTTGCCCACATGAGGCCCACTCTTCCCTCTGCAGGTGGGCATGACCGCTCCGGGGACCCGACGGCACATCTATGACACCAAGCTGGGGACGGACAAGTGTGACAACTCCTCCATGTCCCTGCAGATGGGCTATACACAGGGCGCCAACCAGAGTGGCCAGGTCTTTGGCCTGGGGCGCCAGATATATGACCCCAAGTACTGCCCACCAGGCCCTGCAGCTGATGGTGCTCCTGTGGGTGCCAGCGACTGCCCTGGGGAGGCCCCAGAGTATCCCCCCTACCACCAGGAAGAGGCCAGCTGCTGAGGCACCTAGTGGGCTACTCCCCTCCCTGCATCAGTGCCACATCTGGGTTTTTGGGTTTTTCTGTGTTTCTTTTTCCTTTCCTTTCATCTTATTTTTTATGCTGCCAGTCTGGTCTGGGCAGCCGGATGGGATCTGGTGGTGGCCAGGGCTTTTTCTCTCCCTGCTTGGTTTCTTCACAGGACTGAGCCACCCAGCTGGGGGAGGGCCAAATGCGGGTGCTGTGGGGTGGGGGTCATTGGGACACATCCAGGAAGCAGATTTCCCAGCAGGCATGGGCCCAGCTTTATGGAGGAGAGACCTGGGCATGGGACAGGCTGGCCCCAATGGTTTCTGGTTTCCTCATCAGCTTGCAGTTTTCGTACCCACAGAAATCTCAGGCAGTTGTAACAAAAGAAAATATGAGGTGGGGATGGTAGAGGGGATGGCCTACTGGGAGGGGTCCAGACCACAGCCCTAAGACGTTTTAGGCAGCCAAGGGACTAGATTTCTTTTAAGATCCCAGACCAACAGCCCTGGATCCTCCCAGGGGCACAGTGGGGAAACTGAGGCCAGGGCAGGACAATGGAGCTGAGTGGTTGAGGCAAAGCCAGACCCCTCCCTCTAGTCCCTCCTCTTCCCCTCAGGTTCTGCCTAGGTTTTAAAGGTGTCCCCTCCCCCAGCTCTTCCTCTTCTAAGCCTGACAAGCTGTCACTCCCCACTCCACCCCCAAGTTACGGCACCGTGCCCCACTGGGGCCCCTGGACCGTGAAATAATGTGAAATGCCAGAGCGGACCAAAAGCAATAAAAACGTTTATAAGAAAAGGTGCGGGGAGTTGAGTCTGGAGCCACCTTGGCCTGCAGCCTTGGGGAAGCAGGAGGACTGCCCCCAAGGCCAGCAGGTGTGGATTGGCTGGAGGACGCTGGGGCTGGACCTGGCAGCGGTGGGAGGCAGGGACGCAAACCCCACCTGGAGCCTCCTCCTCTGCGAACTCCTCGGAACCCTCATGCCCCAGCGCCAAAGCCACCTCCTGACTCCACGGAACACCCTTGTCCTGGCCCCTTCGGAGCCGGGCATCCACACACACTTGTCCGGATGCTGTGAACCAGACCCAGTTCCAGACCGGGAATCATGAAGGGGCAGACCTCAAAGTCCGTTATGATCCAAGAGTCCCATCTTAGAATGTTGGGATCCTTCCCTCTCCCTTCCGGCATCGCCTAGCCCAACGGAGGGACCCAGGAATACTTGTGAAATGAACAAACGAATGAGGGCTCGGATCGAACTCCCCATTTTACGGATGGGCAAATGAGTTCCATTCTTCCAGCCAGTTTGGCTAGGACCCAGGTCCCCAGGGGAGAAGGAACAGAGGATCTCATGCGCTGGGGGCTGCGGCATTACGGGCTACTATGCAACGTGGGGAGACAGCCAGGTTTCCCCGGGATAGCCGGGCCGGTGTGTCGCCCGCCTGGCCCCAGTGGGAAGAGTTGGGCGCGGTACCACCTAGAGGTGGTGCAGCAAAAGGCGCGCGGCCGCTTTAAGAAAGCCGGCTCGGCACGCCCTGCTGTGATCCTGCCCTTTTCCTCCGCTTGCAAGGATCCGGTGGGGCCAGCCCGTGACTGGCGGGTACAGCGGCCAATAGCAGTGTCCAGGGGCGGAGGCTTGCAGGACGCGGCCCGGAGCCCTGAGGTGCAGAGGGAGGTCATTCGCAGGGGGCGCCGCGCCCGCTGGGGGTTTCTTTTAAAGGAGCCGCGCCCCCTGGCCGCGGAGGGTAGGCGGGCCAGAACTGCGGTCCCGGAACGGTGAGAGGGACCTAGAGAGGGCGGAAGGCGAGACACTCGAGAATGGGGGGTGGGGGTGGGGTGAGGGGGAAGAGGTGGGAGGAAGGCATATTCCCTGGGAATTAGTGGATGCTGGTGGAGCCCCGATTCCCACTTCCCCTTTATTTCCTCCTGTGGGTGTCGAGGGCGACTGAATTGACCACTAATTCTCCATGAGAAGAGGTGCGCATGGGGCTCACTTGAGAGGGCCTTTGCCAACATACACCTGCAGGGCCTCTCCCACTTACCGATCCCAGCCCCACCCCTTTATAAATAAAGTTCGTCCCCGCTTCAGTCCTGGTGGAGGTCGCGGACCTAGGTCCTAGTTTAGTTTCTCCATCTATATAATAAAGTAGTTCAGAGCGCAATAGTCCCAAGAGACATACGGGATCAGAGATTGCTGGTTCCAGGAGTCTGACCCTTCTCCGTATCTTGTATGTCTGAGGGATCTGTAACACCTGATGGGGGGGGAAAGCCGGGGGTCCGACCTCCTCCGGGATACCCCTTCAGGAATCTCGGTTTCCTCTTCCGAAAAATGAAGTGAGAGTCTAATACTGCCAGCCAGTCAGTCGTTTGACATGCTCAACACAGTAAATGTCCGTTACTGTTATCGCTGGGGCACGGAGCTGGAGGGGTGGGAGGGAGGGAGATAAGGCGGAACCAGGACCTGGAAGAGACCTGGGGCGGAGCCTGGTGGTGAAAGCGTTAAGCCGAGGCTCTGCCCGCTAAGGATTAAAGGCGGGTCTGCAAGACCCCAGTCTTTAGCCCTTCAAAGAGCGACAGCGCTCGCAATCAATCAGTCGTGAGGACGTTTTGGGCAGCGCTCCCACTGACTTGCTGCGTTTGGGTAGAGGAGAATCCCTGAGGTTTGCCTGGCTTCTAGAGCTTCTGGGAGCCCTGCAGGGTGGATTAGGGGGTGAGTTTCAGAGACCGGCAGGCAGTTGCCGGCAGTCACACAGCATGTCCTCAGACTGACCCTTTTGACGCTTGTCCTGACCCCTCCCTCCCGTTCCCTGTCCAGTGTCACCATGGCCTTCTGGACACAGCTGATGTTGCTGCTTTGGAAGAATTTCACGTATCGCAAAAGACAGCCGGTATGCAGTTCCCGGAAGTGCTGGCAGGGGCGGGGTGGGCAGGTGTCCCCCATGGCCCCACAATCCCCACCTGTCTTGCCTCAGATCCAGCTCCTGGTCGAGTTGTTATGGCCCCTCTTCCTCTTCTTCATCCTCGTGGCCGTCCGCTATACACACCCCCCGGTGGAGCACCATGAATGTAAGCCCCCAGGGACCGGGCACTGTGTGGGGGAGGAGCAATGGGCCACCCCCATCCACAAGGACCCCCAGTGAGTGGCACCTGCTGCTGGGCTTTGCCGGCTAAAGCTCTGTTGCTGGAGGTGTGCCGCTGGCTGGGGTGACGCAGAGATGGACAGAGCTGGCTGTCCTTGTAGGCCACTTCCCGAACAAGCCGCTGCCGTCGGCGGGCACCCTGCCCTGGCTTCAGGGCCTCATCTGCAACGTGAATAACTCCTGCTTCCCACAGCCAACGCCCGGTGAGAAGCCCGGGCTACTGAGCAACTTCAATGACTCCCTGTGAGCAAGAGGCAGTGGGTGCAGCCGCCCTGTGGACTGGAGTCCCAGGAGTGCCCACTGCAGCCCCACCTCCTTCCCTCTCTGTCCCCAGGGTCTCTCGGCTCCTGGCTGATGCACGCACTGTGCTGGGGGGTCCTAATATCCATAAGATACTGACTGGCCTTGGAAAGCTGATGCCCGTGCTGAGGGCTGCACAGAGCACAGGTTAGGAGGCTGGCACTCCTGGCAGGGCTGAGCTCTGAGCTCCAGCTTGCCCGGCTGTGATATGGGCATTCATGGGGCTGGGGTGCTCCAGGCTAGGTTTGCCAACCCTGTGCTTCTGTGCATCCTCCCCCAGCCTGGCCTCCACAGACTGATCAGCGGCAGGAGAATCCTTCACTGGCCACCCAGCTCCTGGGGATGATGCTGCAAGGGGTGAGGAAGGGTGGATGGGACCAGCTGATTCTGGGACACCCTCTCATCCCAGGTTCCTCCTGCACAAGGGCCTGAATCCAGCCCCCAGGTTTCTGCCTGGGGGGTCTCTGGTATCTGGGATATTGTTCCTTGTCCTGTCTGGCATAGTGGTGAAGATTCCAGGGCAGACTTTGAACCAGTCCTTGTACCTCTTGTCCTCAGTGGTTCCATTTGGAAAATGATAGTAGGGAGCACAAGGACACTTTGCAGACCTCTAGTGAGCCTCAGTTGAGGCCATTGGTATCCTTGCCATCCTCTCCCCAGGAATCTCTTGGGGGTGCCCTGGAGTCCATGGGCACCTTTGTGGAAGCAACCAGAGACCTGGCTCAGGAGGTGAGGCTCCACCCAATGGGTAGGCCGCCTGGTTGGGGAGGTGATGGGGTGGCTGGACACTTTCCTAGGGGTTGGTTTTGGGGGAACTGGACAGAAAGAGAGGGTTCAAGTGCTCCTGGCTGGGCCCCTCCCCTGGTCAAGGCTTGGAGATGGGCTCTTGGTGCTGGTAGATTGCCAGTGCCCAATGCCCTCTGGTGACCTTGCTTCAGCTTCTGTCGCTGCCCAGCCTGATGGAGCTTCGGGCTCTGCTGCAGAGACCCCATGGGACAGGTGGCCCCCTGGAGCTGGTGTCAGAAGCATTCTGCAGTGCCAAGGGGTCTAGCAGCCCAGGGGGCCTCTCCCTCAATTGGTATGATGCTGGTGACCTGAAGGAGCTGGTAGGACAGGGCCCAGCGTCAACCCTGCCAGACCAAGGCCTGAGTGAGTCACTGACCTGTTTCCCCATCTGGGAAGTGGGACAGTGGCACAGGGCAGGGACTCATGGTGCCCCCACCCCAGGCCCTGCCTGCTCTAAACTGATGGGGGCCCTGGGAGACCACCCGCTTTCCCGCCTGCTCTGGAGGCGCCTGAAGCCATTGATCCAAGGGAAACTGCTGTTTGCCCCCGACACGAATTTTACCAGGCAGCTCATGGCTCAGGTGAGGGAAGCTGGATACAGGGGCTGGAAGGATATGGCCAGAGTGCACCCAGTGCCCCAGTTGAAGCATGTCAGGGCCAGGGTGTGGGGTCTTGGAAGCTGCATTTAGAAGAAGTATGAGTTTGCCAGCTGTCAGAAGGACCAGCGTGTACGGAAGCAGGGCCTAGGGGCCAGAGGGGGCAGGGATCCTCAGGAGTCGGGAGGGCTGGGATGGATCTTGTATCTGCCTCCCTGCAGGTGAACCGGACCTTTGAGGAGCTGGCTCTGCTAAGGGATATCCAGGAGGTCTGGAGGGTGCTGGGACCCCAACTCTTCAACTTCATGAACAATAGTGCAAATGTAGCCATGTTGCAGGTGGGGCTGGCATGAAGGCTGTGTGGTCTAGGGGGTCCTATTCTGGGTCAAGGCATGGAGGTAGAAAGTGAAATCCATGGTGAGTGGGCAGAGGGGCCCCGGTGGACAGGAAGGGGTGCTGACCCAGACCCCTCCTCACCTGACACTCCCCAGAGGCTCCTGCAAGTACAGGACAAAGCCAGGAGGCAGCCAGCACCTGGAAGCGCAGACTCCATGAAGGCCATACAGTCCTTTCTGGACCCCAGCTTGGGTGGCTACAGCTGGCGGAATGCCTACGCTGATGCGGAACGCCTGATGGGCACACTGGGTCAAGTCATGGAAGTGAGCCATCCGCCTGGGGGCCAGGGTCAGAAAGGGGAGGCAGGGCCAAGCTGGTGGCCGGAGGGTGGAGGCAAACTCTGTTCTGGAACCCTCGGGAGCGGTGGGGCTTGTCCTGTGTCCTGCCGCAGCCTGATCAGGACACCCTGGGCTTCACAGAGCTGAGGGGTGTAGTGGACTCCGTCCAGAGGGAGCATCCCACGGGTCTTCCTTGACCCAGAATGGTAGGGCAGACCCCAGCGCCTGGGATTCATGTCCCACCAGTGCGTGTCCCTGGACAAGCTGGAGGCAGCACCCTCGGAGGCGGCTCTGGTGTCGCGGGCCTTGCAGCTGCTGGCTGAGCACCGCCTCTGGGCCGGCATCATTTTCCTGGAGCCCGAGGACCGTCCCGATCCCGCAGAACTGCCATTCCCAGGCCTGAGCCCCAATCACGTGCGAGTAAAGATCCGCATGGACATCGACGACGTCACCAGGACCAATAAGATCAGGGACAGGTGGGCGGGGCTAACCAAGGATATTCCGCCCGTGGAGATGGGATAGACCGGACCTGGGCGGCACCGACAAAGGTGTAGTAGGCGGAGGCCAGACTTAGATCAATTGGTTCCCCCCCCCTCCGCAGTGGGCCCTCAGGCCAAGCAAGGACCGCGCTGTAAGGGCGGAGCTAAGGCTGTGAAAGGCAGGCCGGGGTTTACCCGCTCTTTCTTTTTAAAGAGAAAAGCAATTTTTATTTAGTTTTCATGTGATTTCCATTCCTCGGACACGTCATTGTGCATGTGGTGCTGGGGTTTGAACTCGCGTACTCCCTCATGGCAGGCAAGCGCTGTAACCGCCTAGCCACCGCTCCAGCCCCTTACCTGCTCTTTCAACAGACAACACCACTCCTCTCTCGCAGGTTTTGGGACCCTGGCCCGGCCGCGGACCCCCTCACTGACCTGCGCTATGTGTGGGGCGGCTTCGTGTACCTGCAGGACCTGCTGGAGCGTGCTGCTGTGCGCGTGCTCAGCGGCACGGACCCCCAAGCCGGCCTCTACCTGCAGCAGATGCCCTACCCATGCTACGTGGACGACGTGTGAGCGCCGCGCCCCTCCGCACTTGCTCCCGCAGCCTCCGGTCCCTGCGACCCTCGCTGTTCGGAGGGACCAGCCCATGATCCCAGTGGGGGGAGCCGGGGTCCCCGAGGGTGCTGGGTATCCCAGAGCAGAACGTAACCTGTGCTCAGAACAGGGGCCCTGAGGATGGGGGCAGAGAATCTTCACAGCCTCTGGAGTGTTAAGACCCCAAGGCGAATGGTCCTGCCGGATGGAAGAGGGAGCTCTGCAGGGTCTCCGGATCCACCACAGTGTCGGTTCCTCAGGTTCCTGCGTGTACTGAGCCGGTCGCTGCCGCTCTTCCTGACGCTGGCTTGGATCTACTCTGTGGCTCTGACTATCAAGGCCGTGGTGCGCGAAAAGGAAACGCGGCTGCGCGACACGATGCAAGCGATGGGGCTCAGCCGCGCGGTGCTCTGGCTCAGCTGGCTCCTCAGCTGCCTCGGGCCCTTCCTGCTTAGCGCGGCACTGCTGGTTCTGGTGCTAAAGGTGGGGGCGCGCAAGGGTTACCCGGGAGGCGCCGTGTTTGGCGTGCGTCCGGGGCCCCGCCCAATCCTGAACTCCTTTGCCTTCCACAGTTGGGGGACATCCTCCCCTACAGCCACCCCGCCGTGCTCTTCCTATTCTTGGCGGCCTTCGCAGTTGCCACTGTGGTTCAGAGTTTTCTGCTGAGCATCTTCTTCTCCCGTGCCAACCTGGCGGCCGCCTGTGGAGGTCTTGCCTACTTCTCATTCTACCTGCCCTACGTGCTGTGCGTGGCCTGGAGAGACTGGTTGCCCGCGGGCGGCCGCGTGGCGGCGGTGAGGGCCGGGTCGGGCCTGGCGGGGGACACCAAGGGGTGCAGCCGCTCTTTGACCCGCTCGCTCCCGCTCAGAGCCTGCTGTCTCCTGTGGCCTTCGGCTTTGGGTGCGAGAGCCTGGCCCTGCTGGAGGAGCAGGGCGAGGGTGCGCAGTGGCACAACTTGGGAAGTGGGCCAGCGGCCGACGTCTTCAGCCTGGCGCAGGTCTCAGGCCTCCTGTTGCTGGACGCTGCACTCTACGGCCTCGCCATCTGGTACCTGGAGGCTGTGTGCCCAGGTGGGCAGTAGGGGCTGGAGTACTGGGCGGGGTGCGAGTGCACCCTGGAGGTTCGATTGAGGGGCGGGGCCTCCGGGCCTCGGGTACCTGGAAACGCCAAGTTAGGTCGCCGGGAGGGGCGGTACTTCGGGCTAGGGCGCGCCTGCGCACAAAAGTCTGTGCCTTGGGGTGGTGCCTCGGGCAATTTGGTATCTGGTTCTAGTTGTGAGAGGGTGGTGCTTCCTAGCACTCGCTCACTGGTTGCAGCCTCTAAGGGGCGGGGCCTGAGAGGCGAGCGGGCGGGGTTTCCTCCCCCTACCTGGATGTCCGGATTCAAAGTGTGTGGCCAGAAGTTGGGACACTCCATGGGGATGGAAGTATAACTTAGCTCCTCTTCCCCAGGCCAGTACGGGATTCCCGAACCGTGGAATTTTCCCTTTCGGAGGAGGTACTGGTGTGGGCCTGGACCCCCCAAGGGTCCCCCCCCAGCCCCCGCCCCGCAGGACCCGAAGGGTGAGGCCCTACAAGCTTTAACAGCTGCTTCCCAGCTTGTACTCTCCGCTCCTCCCCACAAAGAGCTAGACTCCGCAAATCCGGATCCCCTGGACACCCCCACGCCCCAGACCCTGGTACCCTAGCTGCCACAGATCCCGCTGCAAAGGTCCTGAGTCCAGGGACAGGCTGGACGGGGGGCGGCTGACCACCTCTCTCTGTCCGCAGTGCTGGTGGAGAAGGCCCCGCCCGGCCTGAGCCCCGGAGTCTCTCTTCGAGGCCTGGAGAAGCGCTTTCCTGGCTGCCCGCAGCCAGCCCTGCGTGGGCTCAGCTTGGACTTCTACCAGGGCCACATCACCGCGTTCCTGGGCCACAACGGGGCCGGCAAGACCACGACGCTGTGAGCCCTGACCACTGCACTCCCTTCCTCTAGCCTCAGCTTCCCTATCTGTTCGAAATGGAAGGAGTCTGGGGTCAGAAGGTGCCTGCGGAAGGTTCCTGCCTGTAGGGGGGGGGGCGGGACTCCCAGTTCTCTGTGGGCACAAGAGTCAGGATAAGTATTTTCTCTGAGCCTCAGTTTCCCTCCTCTGTAAAGAGCAGACAGAACACCCTTTGGGCTAAGCACGTAGTAGGTGCTCTCTGTGTTCTTGTGGCTGCCGTCTTGGTGGAGACATGCTGTTCTGAGACCCCTGCGCCCCCAGGTCCATCTTGAGCGGCCTCTTCCCACCCAGTGGCGGCTCTGCTTTCATCCTGGGCCACGACGTCCAGTCCAGCATGGCAGCCATTCGGCCCAATTTGGGCGTCTGCCCACAGTACAATGTGCTGTTTGACATGTGAGTCCTGGGTGCCATGGTGGGAGGGCTGGGCGTGCTCCAGGACCACCATGGGGCCATGAAACCCTCACACCACAGGCTCACCGTGGATGAACACCTATGGTTCTATGGGCGGCTGAAGGGCCTGAAAGCAGCGTCGCTGGGCTCTGAGCAGGAGGGTCTGCTGCAGGATGTGGGGCTCATCCCCAAGCGGTGGACCCAGACACGCCACCTCTCTGGTGAGCCCAGCCCAGGAGAGGCCACCTCCACAGGGTAGAAGATCTTGAGAAGCCAGGGGCCAGATCTGGGAGACCCAGAGGAACCAGGCCCGGTGGTCCTGGTGGGTGGGGAAGGCAACCACTTGAGGGGACAGGCAGCCCTGCCCACCCCAGCAGGTCATGCTGAGATTCACCACCCACCCCCACCAGGTGGGATGCAGCGGAAGCTGTCGGTGGCCATTGCCTTTGTGGGCGGCTCCCGGGTAGTGATCCTAGATGAGCCCACAGCTGGTGTGGACCCCACTTCCCGCCGTGGCATTTGGGAACTGCTGCTCAAGTACCGAGAGGGTGAGACTTGGGGAGGCTTGGGGTCCCGGGATTCTGCTTGAGGTGCCAGGATTCCCCACACTTCTAACAAGGAAGTGGGATTTTGAGAGGTGAGTCGGAGCTTGCTACAAGGGGTAGGAGGTTCCTGGCTGAGACCTCAGCTTGGGCAACACCTGGTGGCCTGGTGACTCATGTGCTCGGGTCCCTGCGCTCAGGCCGCACGCTGATCCTGTCCACACACCACCTGGATGAGGCAGAGCTACTGGGAGATCGGGTGGCAATGATGGCAGGTGGCCGCTTGTGCTGCTGTGGGTCCCCACTTTTCCTGCGTCGCCACTTGGGCTCTGGCTACTACCTGACACTGGTGAAGAGTCCCCTACCCCTGGCTGCTGCTGAGAAGGTGAGGACCAGAGCTAGGCCCAGCCCTGACTCCACAGGTCTGTTCAGCCCGGTGGTCGTGTCAGCTGCTGTCTCTTTGCCTGCAGGATGATGCCCACTTGAAGGAAGGCCAGGGTGCTGGGCTGCAGAAGGCACCAGGCAGAACAACAGGTGAAGGTTGGTGGAGAGGCCCCAAAGGCAGGATCAGGACAACTGGGCTTCGGGACCCCAAGCTGGACCTGGCCTGTATCTGAAGATGCCCTGACCCTGAGTTGAGCCCAGTCTCTGGCCCTTATCTTTAACCTGTCCTGGGTTGAGCCAGACACAGGCCCACCTGACCAGTGACCCTGAGTACAGCCCTGGCCTCAAGTTTTTGACCCTGACCTCTGCCCACAGGAATAGCCCTTCCTAGGAGGCTGGGATGGGAGGCGGTGGGCAGGCACCCTGATGCAACCCCTATCCACCCAGGTGCACCCCAGCTCCTGGCACTGGTGCAGTGCTGGGTGCCTGGGGCACGGCTGGTGGAGGAGCTGCCCCATGAGCTGGTACTGGTGCTGCCCTACGCAGCTGCACTTGATGGCAGCTTTGCCAGGCTCTTCCAGGAGCTGGACAGGCAGCTGGGGTCACTGAGCCTCACTAGCTATGGAATCTCAGACACCAGCCTCGAGGAGGTACAGGCACCGGTGGGAGTCAGGTGGGGCTGGGGAGGGCTGCCTGGAGGAGGTGGTGTTTTGAAAGATGAATAGGAGCTTGCTAATTGAGAGCAGGGGTGTGCCTGGGAGCAGCACTGCCTTTGAGTGCTGGAGGCTCAGAAGCCCCTTGGGATGGCCTGGGGAGCTGGTGTTTGAGGAGCCCTCCAGTGGGCCCCTGCTCTGAGCCTGCACTTTATCTTCCCAGATCTTCCTGAAGGTGGTAGAGGACTGTGCTGTGGACACAGATGCAGAGGGTGCGGCAGCAGCTCCCTGGCCTTTGATCCCTGGCCCTGGTTCAGAGCTGAACCTGACCTCAGGCCAAGCTGAAGCCTGGCTGAGCCCACCCCAATACATAGCCTACATCCTGACCTGTCCATTCATGACCCTTGACCCCAAGCCCAGCCTGATCGTTGACTCCTGCCCCATCTCCTGTAGGCCCTACAGGTAGCAGTGATGGGCAGCACGTCTGTAGGCAGCTTGCAGTCTCAGATGAGACCCTGTGGGCCAGGACAGTGCCAGCGGAGTCATTGCTGGAGAATGGGGAAATGGGTGAGTTCCACCTCCAAACCCTCCCGAGGCCCCTACAGCCTGAGCACTGACCCTCCCTTCCATCCTGACAGCTGCATCAGCCCTAGAGACCCAGGCCCTGAAGGGTTCTGGGCCAGCAAATGCAGGCCAGGTAAAGGGCTGGGCACTGACCTGGCAGCAGCTCCGGGCCCTGCTTCTCAAGCGTTGTCTGCTTGCCTGCCGCAGCCGCCGAGGCCTGTTTGCACAGGTGATGAGGGGTCCCCAGGATGAAGGAGGGTGCCTGGGAGTCCCTGGATTACTGTCACCATTGGCCATCCCCTCGGTGGCTTAATTCAACAGGGATGTGTTTTTTTCTTGGAGGGCAGTAGGGAGCCCTGGATGTCTGTAGAGCAGGAGCAGGGAAGGGTAGATGCAAGCCTGCAGGGTGGTGGAGGTGGCAGCTGACTCAATGGTCCTCCAGATTGTGCTGCCTGCCCTCTTTGTGGGCCTGGCTCTGGTGTTCAGCGTCATCGTGCCTCCTTTTGGGCACTACCCAGCTCTGCGACTCAGTCCCGACATGTACAGCCCTCAGGTGTCCTTCTTCAGGTGGGTGCAGAGGAGAGGGGCTAGTGGAGGGAGGTCGTGTGGCCTGGGGACACAACTCTGACCCTCGCATACACAGTGAGGATGCTCCAGGGGACCCCAAGTGTGCCCACCTGCTGAAGGCACTTCTGGAGGAGGCAGGACTGGAAGAGCCCTACCTGAAGAACACCTCCAACAGGTAAGGGCCCGCCAGCCTGGACTCCTGCTGTCTGGCCTCAGTGTCCCCTCTGGGCTGTAGTGTGGAGCATCCACCTGGCACCTGAGTGCCCACAGCCCCGCACCTGGCCCACAGGGTGCCCGAGTGCACAAGGGCCCTTGCCTGCTTGTTCTCCACCCCTGAAGTCACTGCTGATGTGATCAAGGACTCGGCCCACCACAACTGGACCCCAGAGTCTCTGCCCCCAGCCTGCCAGTGCAGCCGAGCTGGTGCTCGCCGCCTGCTGCCCGACTGCCCTGCAGCGGCTGGGGGCCCCCCACCACCCCAGGCACTGGCAAGCTCTGGGGAGGTGGTCCAGAACCTGACAGGCAGGAACTTGTCTGACTTCCTAGTGAAGACGTACCCGAGCCTGGTGCGCCAGGGGTGAGCCACCACCTGGGGACTTTTCCTGGCTGCCGTCAGGGCCATGGGCTACATGGGTGGAGGCTGCACCTGCATGACTCACCCCTAACTCTCTGTCTCTCCATCCCTGTCTCTGTCTCCTCTGCAGCCTCAAGACCAAGAAGTGGGTGAATGAAGTCAGGTAAGGAGGGACCTGGGGGCCCTGGCCCCCCATCCCGCCATCCCTGGCTTTCAACTGTTTCCTCCCTGCCCCCCCAGGTATGGGGGCTTCTCACTGGGGGGCCGAGACCCAGATCTTCCCTCCGGAGCTGAGGTGGGTCGCTCTGTGGAGCAGCTGCGGGCTCTGCTGAGCCCCCCGCCAGGTGGGGCTCTCCACCATGTCCTGAACAACCTCTCTGTGTGGGCTCAGAGCTTGGATGCTCAGAATGGCCTCAAGGTGAGAGCTGGGGGTGGCAGCGGGTGGCTGTGGGTTCCAGGTCCAGCCTCGGCACTCTGACCCTGTGGCCTCTGTTCCAAGATCTGGTTCAACAACAAGGGCTGGCACGCCATGGTGGCCTTTGTCAACCGAGCCAGCAATGCACTTCTCCGTGCCCACCTGCCCCAGGGCCTGGCCCAGCGTGCCCACAGCATCACCACACTCAACCACCCCCTCAACCTGACCAAGGAGCAGCTGTCTGAGGCTGCGCTGTGAGTCTGCTGTGCCCTCCCAACCCCAGCACGGCCGTGGGGTTGAGCAATGGGGCTGTGGACATGCAGAAGAGTGACCGCCACTCCCTGCATGATGTACAGTGCCTGGCCCCGCACTCCAGTTTCCCCAGAGCCTGCATCCTCCACCCTTTATCCTCTACAACCTCTCTGGCCCAACAACCCAGCTACCATCATCCCTGTGTAGCCCAGGCCCCAAGAGCCTGAGTCCCCTCTGTGGCATGCCTGGATCTGCCCTGAGTGGCCCTCACACCCTTGCCCCCAGGATGGCCTCCTCAGTGGATGTGCTCGTCTCCATCTGCGTGGTCTTCGCCATGTCCTTCGTCCCGGCCAGCTTCACCCTTGTCCTCATTGAGGAGCGTGTCTCCCGAGCCAAGCACCTGCAGCTCATTGGGGGCCTTCCCCCCACACTCTACTGGCTTGGCAACTTTCTCTGGGATATGGTGCGGGGCTACCTGGAAGTGGGGGGACCCACTGGCATCCCTTCTGGCCCCTTTTAGGCAGGGGCTTGTCACTATGGGTGAGGTCTTGGGGACTGTTGCAAACATCATGTTCTCCCAGCCAGCAAGGGGGAAGGCGGAGGGGGCCCAGGGCTGAGGATGGCTGTCAGCCCTTCTCACTGAGGGCGGGTCCTTCCGTGCAGTGTAACTACCTGGTGGCAGTGTGCATCGTGGTGCTCATCTTCCTGGCATTCCAGCAGAAGGCCTATGTGGCCCCTGCCAACCTGCCTGCCCTCCTGTTGCTGCTGCTACTGTATGGGTGAGGTCCCTTACAGCCTGCTCTTACCACCCCCTCCCACTGCTCCTGAGGGAGACAAGGCCCTGCAGCAGCTCCTGAGGAGAGAACATGGACTGTGGAGGGAACCCTGGAGCCTGCTAATTCAGTGCTATGCCACAGTGGCCTTAAAAGCTCAGCTCATCCTGATTCCTATGAATAGAGGCCCAAGGCATGGAAGCTGTGGGGAGGTCTCTTCCCCTCCCTGGGATCCCAGTGAAGCTCCTGTTGTCCCGCAGCTGGTCAATCACACCACTCATGTACCCGGCTTCCTTCTTCTTCTCCGTGCCCAGCACGGCCTACGTGGTGCTCACCTGCATCAACCTCTTTGTTGGCATTAATGGCAGCATGGCTACCTTTGTGCTCGAGCTCTTCTCCGATCAGGTGGGGCTCTGCAGATGAGGAAGAGGCTGGGTTGAAGTATTGGCCCCAGCCCTGACCCACTTGCCTCTTCCCACCCCCAAGCAGAAGTTGCAGGAGGTGAGCCGGGTCTTGAAACGGGTCTTCCTGATCTTCCCCCACTTCTGCCTGGGCCGAGGGCTCATCGATATGGTGCGGAACCAGGCCATGGCTGATGCTTTTGAGCGCTTGGGTGAGAACTTCCTGTTGGGTGGGGCTGTGGCTAGCACTCTTGGAAATGCCATAATAGAGTCAGTTATACAAAGTGGAGACAAAGGTGGCTGCAAGGTTGGGCCAAGGTAGAGGTGTAGAAAAGAAGTCATAAAAGTTAATTCTAGGGGCTGGAGCAGTGGTTCTGCAGTTACGGCTCTTGCCTGACATGTGCAAGGACATGGGTTTGAACCCCAACACCATGCACACAACATAGTGTCAGAGCAATGAAAGTTACATGAAAAACTAAATAAAATTGATTCTCTCTTTCTCTCTCACTGTCCCTCTCTCTCTTAAAAAAAAGTTAATTCTATCTTGGGTCAAAACATTATAGAGATCTAATGCCTTAAAGAAGGGAAGTGTTGAATCTATATTCTATGCCAATTAGACCCCAGCTGAGTAGCCGATCCAGATCTTCTTTGCCCTTTAACTAAAGAATCCAGGGTAATCTGGATGGAGAGGGTGCAACTCCAAGTCACCCAAGGACCCAGTCCTTCCTTTCTATCCCCACAGGAGACAGGCAGTTCCAGTCACCCCTGCGCTGGGAGGTAGTTGGCAAGAACCTCTTGGCCATGTTGGTACAGGGACCCCTCTTCCTCCTCTTCACGCTCTTGCTGCAGCACCGTGGCTGCCTCCTGCCACAGTCAGTGGGGACCAGGGTAGGGTGGCAGGGGCCAAGGACCTACCATGGGCCCACTCATATCTTTGTCCTCAGACCCAAGCTGAGGCTGCTGCCACCCCTGGGAGAGGAGGACGAGGATGTGGCCCATGAGCGGGAGCGGGTGGCCAACGGGGCCACGGAGGGTGATGTGTTAGTGCTCAGGGACTTGACCAAGGTAGGTGTGGCCACTTGTAGGCCTGGGAGCTCCCACCTGCCTAACCTCCTTTCTCAGAGACCTGCTTCCCTCCAGGTGTACCATGGGCAGAGGACACCAGCTGTGCACCGCCTGTGCCTGGGGATCCCCCCAGGTGAGGTGAGTCCTGGTGAGGGACCTGGTGCTGAGCCGGGGGAGGTTGCATGTCACCACCCCTTGCTGACACCTTCTGTGAACCTACTGCCTTTCTAAGCAGCCACCCAGCACCTTTCCTTGAGCACTGGTCAGGTACAATGTGTGCATTCGTGTTTTAAGCCAGCATGTCCTCATTAAGTATCTACTGCAAGCCACTATGCTCACCGAAAGTGTACTGAATGCCACTTTAGTGTTAAATGGCTTTTATCAAGTACCAAGAGCATTTGTTTAGCTCCTATTGCATACATGTCTATCAAGCACTTGTTCACAGCCAACCCTTATTGGATTCCTGTTTTGTGCCGACTTCATTCAAGCAGCTATGTGCTAACCTGCTGCTGTGTGGCATTTCCTCGTCACCTACTAGATCAGTGCACGTCTGCAAACATGTTGAGAGCTAGTGTAAGTTGCGAAATCTCTTTGCACTTAGCTCACAGCCCACCCAGCCTGACCACTCACCAGGTCCATTGTTCGCGCCCTGCGCAGGGCCGGCAAGCCTTTGGAAGTCTTTCACACTTGCTGTGCATGGCCTTTACAGATGCCTATCCTGTTTCATAAGCAAAAAGCAAAAACACTCCCTGCTAAAGGACAGTGTTACGGACCTGCACATACCCGCTATGCTGGTTGCAGGGCTCACCTTGCCTATACCCCTCCAGGCAGAAACTCAGGAGGCGCTGGAACAGGGCCCTGGGCCTCCCTGAGCACTGTTTGTGTGTCCCCACAGTGTTTCGGACTGCTGGGTGTGAATGGAGCAGGGAAAACGACCACGTTCCGCATGGTGACGGGGAGCTTAAGGCCCAGCATGGGTGAGGCTGTGCTGGCAGGTCACAGGTGAGGGGGCCCCAGGTGGGGGCTGGTGGATTGGAGCCTTCCCTACCCTGCCTTCAGGGCCAGCGGTACCTCCCACACCTGTCCCTTACCAGGGTGGCCCTGTGACCCCTGTGTGTGCCTTTAGTGAGACCAGCAAGTTTCTCTGAACCTTCTGTCCTCTCCCACCCCACCCCACCCCACCCCACAGTGTGGCTCAGAAACCCGCCACCGCCCACCGCCACATGGGCTACTGCCCGCAGTCGGACGCCATCTTGGAGCTGCTGACCGGCCGGGAACACCTGGAGCTGTTCGCGCGCCTCCGTGGTGTCCCTGAGGCCCAGGTGGCCCAGGTGAGCCCACCCGGCGCCACGCCCTGCCCCAGCTCTCCTTGGCCACGCCCCTCCTGGTGCAGTGCTGGCTCTCCCGGCACCACCTAGGGCTATTCCCTCTGCAACCAAGTCCAGCCAAGGGCCTTACTCCTCCCTGTGTGGGGCACCAAGCTGCTGTGCTCACCTGGTCCACGCACTTTCCCGCCCTTCTCTGGGCTCAGTGTCCTCCCTCCTTGATGCCTCCCGGCTGTGGGCTGTGACCGAGGTCTTCTTGTCTTTCGTCCAAGGTCCCCTTCCTGCTGGCTCTGTCCACTCCCAGGTTGACCCCCAATCCCTGCACTTTACCACTCACCTTCTCTTTTCTCCTGGCCCTGACTCAGGTCCACCCTGGCTCACCCTAATCAACTTTGGCCCCATTCTGCCATGCTCCCATGCATCCCCATATTCGCTGTGGCCCTGCCCCAAGCATCACTCTGGTGCTCCCCGTGCTTGCTGCGGCTCTGCCCCGATCCACCATGGTCTGGCCGCACTCCACTGTCCCAGATCATGCTGCACAGTCACTCTGGCCCTGCTCCGTAGACGGCAAGTTTGGGCCTGGCGCGCCTGGGGCTCCCACAGTACGCGGAGAGACTTGCGGGCACCTACAGTGGAGGCTACAAGAGGAAGCTGGCCACAGCCATTGCGCTGGTTGGGGATCCCGCGGTGGTGTTTCTGGTGCGTGGGGCGGGGACTGGGTGAGGTCAGCTCTGGGATGGAGGCTGGACCAGGCTTAGGGCATCCCCTGCTTCCCAGGATGAGCCCACCACAGGCATGGACCCCAGCGCGCGGCGCTTCCTCTGGAACAGTCTTCTGACCGTGGTGCGGGAGGGCCGCTCGGTGGTGCTCACCTCGCACAGGTGATGGTCGGGGCTCTGGGGAGTGAGGTGGAGCAGATCTCAGGAGAGGCTGGCTGGTGCATAGGGTCCTAGCAGATGGGAAGGTCCTGACCCTGGTGGGCGAGTGTGCTGGGCTCAGGGTGCAAGGGCACGCAGTCCTGGTACCCAGCCCCAGGAAGCAGCAAATATATCCAGAGGTGTGGAGAGGGGAGGGTCCCCGGCCTGTAGGCCCGCATGGGCACCGAGCTCACGCAGTCGGGCGTCCGACAGCATGGAGGAATGCGAAGCTCTCTGCACGCGCCTGGCTATCATGGTGAACGGGCGGTTCCGCTGCCTGGGCAGCACGCAGCACCTCAAGCGCAGGTGAGCGAGGGGTCTCTGCACAGGCGTAAGGACAGGATGGTGGATGAAGGTTCGGACGCGGACGGGATTAAGGAAGGAACCAAGCGAGGCGGATTTGGCTTTAACTGTAGAGGTGGCAAGGATTATAGACGAGACAGACAGAGGAGAGGGGGCCGGGTGCGGTTTATGGAGGGTGGCAGGACCAGGAGGGAGGCGTGATGATTGAGCTCGAGGCTGTGGGTGGGTTTAGCAGGGCTAAGCTAGCGTTCTTGGTGGAGGTGGATGGGAGGGCCGGTGGTGGACCCGGCCTGCGTGTTGGTCGGCGGGACTACAGTGCGAAGGCGGAGCTACATGCGCTGGGAAATCTAAAACAGGTCCGAGTGGGCTGGGGCCGTGGGTGAGGTCGTTGGTTTGGAGTTGTGGGGCAGGAGAGGTGAGGGAACTCTGAGGCAGGGATAGGCAGGGTCAGGTAGGTAGGTGGGGCTGCAGGGGGCCGGGCTGCAAGGGAGGAGAAAAGAGCGGGCGGGGTGAGGAGCTGGGCGGGGGCTAGTGTGCAGGATGGCTGTGTCGAGTGAGCCCAGGGATAAGGGGGATGCCTGGAAGCCAGCTGGGCGAGCGGAGTTGGGTCGTGGCGTGTCTGGTAGCCTTGGCCCCGCCCATTGCAGATTCGGCGCTGGCTACACGCTGACCCTAAGGGTGCCTGCAGATCAGCACGAGGGGGCGATCGCCTTCGTGGCTGCAGAGTTCCCTGGGGCCGAGCTGCGTGAGGCGCACGGAGGCCGCCTGCGCTTCCAGTTGCCACCAGGAGGGCGCTGCACCCTGGCACATGTGTTTAAAGAGCTAGTGGCCCACGGTTTGGACCATGGCGTGCAAGATTTCTCTGTGAGCCAGACCACACTGGAGGAGGTGACCACAGCATCCGGCTGGGGCTGGGGGAGGGGCTGGGGCCAGGGCCCCACACTGACAGCCCCTCCTGTCTCTTCATGTCTCCTCTGGGCCACTCACGTGCCAGGTATTCCTGTACTTCTCCAAGGACCAGGGGAAGGAGGAGGACGACCAGCAAAGGGAAGGAATGGGGATGGACCCTGCACCAGACCCTGAGCATCACATCAGCCAAGCTCTGGAGGACGAGGCCAGCATGGTGGAGACTGTGCTCTGAGCCTCACTGCCCTGGGGATTGGAGGGAGGCCCTGAGAGTGGCAAAGGCAAGGGGGAGGTCCCAGGGATCCACCTCAGCTCCCAGAACCCCCCCACCCCCTGCCCTGGAGGAAATAAATAGAAGGCTGGAGAGAGGATGTGGTGAAATTACTGTTGATGTGGCAGGCTATGTGTGCACCCTTGTTGGGATGAGTCCCCTTGCATGCAATGTGTGTGAGAGAGTGTGTCTGTGAACACGGAATTTGTGGGGCACGTGTGAACACATCTGTGCTGCTTGAACCCAATCAGTGCCTCTGATGACCCCAGGTGGGGGTTCCTGAAAGTCTGCTGCAGGTACCAGTGCTGCCCACCTGGGTCTAGCACTTAAGGGCGGTAACTGAGTGTGTGTCCTTGAAGTGGGATGAGCTCAGGGCTGGGGAATGTCCTAGGCAGCTTAGAGGAGGCTGGAGTACTGGCCTTTGCTGCCAGAAGCCTGTCGGCCATTTGGCCAGCCCTTGCCAGACCCCAGCCAGCAGAGCAATGAGTGGTGGGCAGAAAGTCCTAAAAGAGCTGCTTGGCTGTGTTTGCAGTTGGACCAGGGCCTGTAGACCTGGACTTGACTCCGGGGGCTGTGGCCTTCCTGGTCTGTACCCTGGAGAACCACTGTTCCCACCCAAGGTCAGGGGGAGTGGGAGTAGGGGTGGAGACGGTAAAGAGGTTGGGGATTGGGGATCACCAGTAGAATCCAGAGAGGGGATCTGACTGGGAGGGCAGGCTTAGGGAGAGGACGGATACATCGTGCGGGTGCCTGGTTCAGACGTTTCCAGATTTCTGTGAGTGCAAACCCACCCTGTGTGTTTTGAGGCACAGCTGGTACCTGGAAAGCAGGATGGGAGGTGGGCCGGAGAGCTGGACTGGGGGACAGGTGACTAGAGAAGTAGGGCAGGCGGGAGAGGGCGTGGAGGTGGGGAGGAGCAGTCTGGGCAGGTGTCTCTAGTGCTCCGCCTCATCTAGGGGACTTCGAAGCACGCATCCCGTGCGTTCTTAGTGGCAACTGGGTGAGTCCAGGTGAGTGAAGGTCAGCGTCACTGTGGTCGCCGCCGAGTGCCTGCGCCGTATCCACTGAGGGCGACGGTGCCAGGCAGGGCGCGCGTCACCGCTGCGCGGTTGCGGGTCTGTGGCTCCCGAAAGAGGAAGCCGGGGGCGGGGCGGGGCCGAGCGGGGCGGGCCTGGGACCTACGGCTCGCGCCCACTCTGCCGAGCGGCAGGCTAAGGCTCAGACTTGGTGGAGTGGGGCGGGTCTGCGGTGCCGCCTCCGGAGGCCTTTCCTGTGCCGACCGCGAGCCAATGAGGGCCGGGCCCGTCACGTGGGCCTGACAGCTGGGGAGGGGGTGACCCGCGGCAAAGTGGTCTGCAGGCGGCCAGGGTTAGGAGCTTCGTCTCTTAAGACCCCCAGCCTGCCCGACCCCGCCCGGCCCTACCATGTTCTCCAGGAAGAAACGCGAGCTCATGAAAACCCCTTCCATCTCTAAAAAGAACCGGGCGGGAAGCCCCAGCCCGCAGCCCTCCGGGGTGAGTTCTGGCGCTGAGCGGGCGGGACCTGGGAGGACACCCGCGCAATGCATAGGGGCGCGCCCCGTGCTCAAGGTGCAGCGCCAGCAGTCACCATGCTAGGCCGGTGTCGGGGGACCCGCACCAGCTACAGTCCCCACCGGGCTGGACAGCAGACGTCACCAAAAACAGGCCAGGACCTGGGGATTCAGCTCATGGTAGGGAGCTCCTGATGGCCACCTCTCCCCAGCTGGTCACAGCCTAATGTGGGGCTCAAGGAGTGGTAGGGATGGTGCCAGAGTAGGGATGGGTCTGGAGCTCTGCAAAGATGGGGCACAGGCAATTTGGGGGTGCAGGAGCTACTGGAAGAGTGCAGGGCTGTGGCACCAGGTTGGGTTGAAGGTTCGTGGCAGATTGTCTAACAGATCCTTCTGGCACCAGGGTCTGGGAGAGGAGTATCCCAGGGCCTGGAAGTATCTGCAACCTTAGGGATGTCTGGGAAGTTTAGGGGCATCTGCCCACAAAGCCTGGGGTGTCCACAGGACTCAGGTGTACCAGACTTTTAGGTCCAGGAACTGTCACAGGTGACTTTTCTGGAAAGTACTCACATTTGCACAAGCCTGAGGGGTCTACAAGGGCTGAGGGCACTCTCTGGCCCTCCCCACCCCCACCAGGAAGTGGGGTTCCCCTCCCCCCAGTGCCTCTGAAGGCTCCGCCCCTGGTTGCTGGCTGCGGTTTGGGCAGGGAGTTGTTTGTGAAAAGCTCCAGGGAAGAGGATGTTGGGTAACAGGTGGGGGGGCAAGGTCCCAAATCTCAGCCCCTTGACCTCTGGCCTTTGACCCCTGTGGAGCCAGGCTGAAGACTCTCCAGAGCCCCACTTCATTTCTGGGGTAACTGAGGAAGTATCAAGGCTAAGGCATCCTCTTTACCCTCTTCCCCACCCTCCCAGGAGCTTCCCAAGAAAGATGGGGCAGATGTGGTTTTCCCTGGACCCAGCCTGGAGCCCACAGCTGCTTCCTCAAGTGCCAGGGCCACCGGCACACTCAAGCGGCCCACCAGCCTGAGCCGCCATGCCAGTGCTGCTGGCTTCCCGCTCTCTGGTGCTGCCTCCTGGACACTAGGCAGGGGCTACCGAAGCCCCCTGGCAGCTGCCAGCCCTGCTGAGCTGCCCACTGAAGGGCCTGGCCCTGATGCAGTGGAGGATATCTCAAACCTGCTGGCCGATGTGGCCCGCTTCGCCGAGGGCCTTGAAAAACTCAAGGAGTGTGTGCTGCATGATGGTGAGGGCCAGCAGACGGGGACCTGGGGGAGGCAGAGCTGGACGCAGGCATTATCAAGAAAGGAAGCAGGGAGCGACTTGGGGAAGCGCCAAATGGAATAGCAGGGAGGGGCCCGAAGGAGGCCACGACTAAGGTTCAGAGGGTTTGTGACAAGTAGGAGGAAAAAGGATTCCAGCAGAATGAGCATCCCGCACAGGCTCAGAAATACGGAACTTAAGACTGTGTTCCAAGGTATGGGGTGCCACGATATACCCAGTGTGAGGATGAAGACGGGGAACGTGGGCTGTAGAACCAATGGGGAGCCATTGAAGATGTTAGAGCAGAGCGTGGGCGGGGTCCGATCTGCATTTGGAAGGTTGTGGACTGGAGGTGGGCTGAAGTCTGAGTGCAGAAGCTCTGGGCACATGAAGGTAACAGGAGGAGCTGGGGTGAGGGCCTGCAGATAACAGTTCCGTTTTCTCCACGCGGCTGCTGACAGCCCTGCTTCCTGCCGAGTTATTTTCATCTGCTTCCTGTTTGTCCCTGGCAGCCCAGGCGGGCACCTCGACCCGGGAGGGCACAGCGCCTAGTGCACCACCTTCGACCCCCATGGGAAACCCAGTGCCAGGGCTCTGCGCGTGCCCTGACCCACTCCGCCAAGCGCCCCATCCCTCAGATGTGAAAACCGAGGTTCCAGTAGGCCGGACCTCAGCTAAGCCGCGCTCTGGCGCTAACGTGGGTTCTGCACATAGGGCCTGCTGGGAGGGGTGGGAGTCCCCGGGTTATCAGGTCCCAGGGGCGGAGGCCAGAGCCGGTTTCCTGGGGAAACCCTAATCTCGGTTCCTTTCCGATCCTGGCGCTTCCTTGGAGGCCTGGCCTGAGCCCGGCACAGCCTATGGGCGTCTTGCGGACGCGCCTCGGGGGAAGAACCTGGGGCGAAAGATGAGGGCTGGTGCGCTGGAGCCCCGCTACCGTTCGGAGGTGCTAGGCAAGCCGCTGCCCTGGCTGGGTCTCAGGTGCCGGTCTGTACGATGGGCAAGGACACAGCCCTAAGGGATGAGTGCGACGTCACCAGAGTAGCCTGCAGACGTGAGACAGTCGTGTGGCCCACAAAGCAGCTGGACTGAGGTGGGGGCGTACACCACGGCCCTCGAGGCTCTGCCCCTAACCGAGCCTCCTCGCACCTTGGGCTTCTATTCTGAACCTGTTTCCCCACCCGTCCTGGACTGCCCTTCTTGGAACTGCGCATCCTCAGATCCCGGACTCCTGCGCTAAGGAGCCAAGGATCCCCACAAAGGCCAACTGGACGCAGGGGCGTGGTTATCCGTGGGGCGGGGCCTCCAGACCGGCCGCAGCCGGTTTGGCCGCTAGCCAGAGACCCCCCAGCAGTCAGGCGCCCTGGTGCTCGCTTGCTGTCCCGGTTCCCCTACTGCAACGCCATGTGCATCTGCGGGACCTTGCACCCAGCACTGGAGGACGGCCCCGTGTGTGGCAGGGTGGGGCCCCGAGGTGAGCGGACAGTGAGGGCACGAGGTCCCTCAGTTCAGTTCGGAGCACGTGGCGCTCCCGGCATTGGGCCCGCCGGCTGGGGACGCCCGCCCGCCGTGACTTGCTGTGGCCTTGCTTTGCAGGCGCCGCGCGGCCTCGGGCTTCCCGGGTGCGGGCAGCTGCGGGAACCTAGGAGGGCTGGGCCCTGAGGGGCGAGGAAGGAACGTCCCGGGAAGGGGCGTGGCCTTTGCAGCCGACTTTCCTGGACTCCTGAAGCCCCTCCTCCGCTGCTTTTGTAGGCCCCGGCTGCCTGCTCGGTCCGAGGGACCGCTCAAAGTTCCCAGGGGTGACATCCAGGGGGGTCTTTCTTGGGGTTTCGTGCTGAGAGGGACGGGCAGCTGTGTTCAGGTTTCACTTGGTTTTTGAGCATCCTCCTCGGGCCGCTCCTGGGTCTCAAGGACTGGCCATTCTTGCTGCTTCCTCGGTTTCCTGCTGTTGCGGGCTTGGTCCGCCCTGTTCTGCCTGCTCCTGCTCCGCACACGCTTTCTTTCTTCTGTTGGTGCTGGGGATGGAGCCCAGGTCGGCTTACGCGCAGGCTAGACCAGCGTTCTACCACTGAGCCCGTTCTCCAGCTCCCCATTTTCATGAGTGTTCCAGTGCAGACCATTTGAGGAGGGCATATAAGCCCATGTCCCAACACACCTGGGCTCTATCGGCTCTGACTGTGGCTCCCCATTGCCCAGGAAGTTCCACGCCTTCAGAGCTCCCCTCTGTGCTATTTCCTCCTGTACAGAGTGAGGGGAATGATGGGGCCCACTTCCCAGAGTAGCTGCCAGGGTGTGGACAATGTGAGACAGTGGGACTGCTTGGGGGCAGTGTGCCCAGGCAGGCAGGATGGGCAGGACAGGGCCGGGGCTTGGGCTTGAAGGACAGCAGGAGTTTGTTTTCTGGAGGATCAGAAAGAGTTCTGAGCAGAAGAGACTGTCTCGGCCAAGGCTGAGACTTCACTGATCTCAGTAGTCCAGAGAGGTCTCAAGGCTGCCTTCTCTGGCTTCTGCCTCAGTTTCCCCACCTGGGGACAGGAGCTGTGAGGAGGTGGGCAGATGTTTCCTGGGCCTGAATCACTCCTTCCCTGCTCACACTCTCTCTGACCAGCAGATCTCCTTGAGGCCCGCCGGCCACTAGCCCACGAATGCCTTGGGGAGGCCCTCCGTGTGATGCACCAGGTCATAAGCAAGTACCCATTGCTGAATACTGTGGAGACACTCACTGCTGCTGGCAACCTCATCGCCAAGATCAAAGGTCAGCTGACTGGGACCATGCAGAAAGGGCTGTATGCCAGGCAGGGCTTCCTGGAGGAGGGGATATCTGAAGTGGGTTTTGAAGGCTGCATAGGAGTTTGACAGTCAAAGTTTCTCCATGATGCTGTCCTTGGGTCAGGGGCTCCTGTCAGCTATAGGGATGATCACCTCCCAGCATGTCCTTCTCTGCTTCCCAGCTTTCCATTATGAGAGCAACAATGAGTCAGATAAAAGGGAGTTTGAGAAGGCCCTGGAGACGATCGCAGTGTCCTTCAGCAGCACGTGAGCTTGGGTGCCAGTGGGGGGAGGGTGGGGGAATGTGCGTGTCTGTGTACCTCTTGGTCAACATCCTCTGGCCCTGCAGCGTGTCCGAGTTCCTCATGGGTGAAGTGGACAGCAGCACGCTCCTGGCGGTGCCCCCTGGGGACCCCAGTCAGGTGAGCAGGCTTGGGGGGCCACCCTGCATGCAGGCATGGGTGCTGCATGGGAGTTGACATGTGAATGCTATCCTTCAGGGTGGGATACCCAGGGCTGGTCTCACCTGTGTGTCTCTCCTCACCTGTGCAGTCCATGGAGAACCTGTATGGACCAGGCAGCGATGTTCCCCCACCCAGCACCGAGGACTGCGAGGAAGGTGAGTATTCCTGGGGCAGCAGGGGCAGGCGCTTGCACAGTGGGCTGGGTGCCAGAGGCCTGGGCAGGATGGCCAGATGGCAGGGTGGTGGCACTCGGGGCTGAGCAGGTACCCCGCAGGCTGCCTGCCCCCCGAGGAAGTGGACATGCTGCTGCAGCGCTGTGAGGGTGGCGTGGATGCTGCACTCCAGTACGCCAAGAACATGGCCAAGTACATGAAGGACCTCATCGGCTACCTGGAGAAGCGGACCTCGCTGGGTGAGGGCGGGGTCCCTGTGGGTGGGGCCTGGCGAGCTGGGCGCACCTTGCCCAGCTCACCAGCTGGCACCCTGCACCCCTGCAGAGATGGAGTTTGCCAAAGGCCTGCAGAAGATCGTTCACAGCTGCCGGCAGAATATCATGCTCCAGGTGGGGAGCGGTGGGACGGGGCTGAGGGCAGGGCTTCCCTTCTGTGCCAGCAGAGCTAACCCGTGGCGGCAGGGACCCAGGGAGGTGACCCCTCTGGGAGCTGGGGCTGCTGCCTGTCCCACTCCCAGTGACGACCCCCTCCCCACAGCCCCACATGCCGCTCTTGTCCATCTACTCACTGGCCCTGGAGCAGGACCTGGATTTTGGCCATGGCATGGTGCAGGCAGTGGGCACACTGCAGACCCAGACCTTTATGCAGGTGGGCTGGGCCTCCGGGCTGGGCTGGGTGCGGGCGTGGCCAGGGTCTCCACTGACAGCTTCTCTCCCCAGCCCCTGACCCTGCGGCGGCTGGAGCATGAGCGGCGTAGGAAGGAGATCAAGGAGTCCTGGCACCGTGCGCAGAGGAAGCTGGTAGGAGCAGCAGGCGGGTGGCCTCAAATCCGTGCCACTCTGGCACGGGCTATGCTGATGCTGTGCACACCGGGCTGTGGAAATGTCCTCGGTGTGCTCTGCATATGCCTCAAACATAGCCAGCTCCCTGCCACCCTGGCCAGATGGCCCCACCTGTGCACCCAGACTCAAGCCCCCGGTCCCAAAGCCCCACATCCGCTGCGGGTGGCTCAGAAATGGGGAGAAACAGTGTCTTCCCGGGTTGGAGGGAACTGGTCCCTGGGAGGGAGGGAAACTAAGGCTCAGTCGCTTAGGCTCCAGGTCCTGTGAGTTCTCTCCCCACTTCTCTTTTGGGCTGCTTCAAAGGCACCTTGGACAATTGTTGGCATCTTCAGCTGAGTTAGCAGGGTGTGGAATGAGAAGCCCCTGCCAGGCCACTTCCGGAATACACCAGCGAACCCCAGCAGATCTGCAGTTCTTTCGGCACCTTTTTTTTTACATGGCCCCTGTGTTGGGAGGCTCGCCCCGTTGGTCCACGCGAGCCTCCTGTCTCCTCTGCTTTCACTCGGTGTATGGACAGGCAGCTGGCGTAACATTAGCCCTGCCGAGCCTGTCTGCCCACCTCCGGAACTTGGGGGGTGCATCTCAGATCACCCCCAGAAACTAACGTCATGGTGGAGGAAGGGACCCCTGGTACTCTCCCTGCCGTGCCACAGCGCCTTCCCTCAGCTCGTATTTGCTTCTCTGGATTTGGCGGTGACAGAGCTCTTTACATTTCAGAGCACTTCACCACTAAGCCACAGTTCTAGACATTTTCAGATAGGATCTTGCTGAGTTGCTGAAGCTGGCTTTGAACTTGCAGTTGTCCTGCCTGTCTCTTTAGTACCTGCAATGACAGATGTGTGTCAACATCTCTGGCCTTTTTTTTTAAGTTTGTCATCTGTCAAAACAGGTTCCTCACATGGAGCAGGTTTTGCATGCTCTCTTAGTACCTGTATTGGTTTTTTCTTCTTTTCTTTCTCTTTTTCTGGTGCTGGGGCACTGAGTCCAGGCTAATAGGCAGGTCGCTGGGCGGGGGCTGCTGTGGGACCCTCAGTGCAGAGCTGGGGCTGGGAAGCGGCCGAGGGGCAGCTGGGTTGGACGAGGTTGGAGCTGTTCTCCTGTCTGCTTGCACACCTGCACAGCAAGAAGCAGAGTCCAGCCTGCGCAAGGCCAAGCAGGGCTACATGCAACGCTGCGAGGACCATGACAAGGCCCGCTTCCTGGTGGCCAAGGCAGAGGAAGAACAGGCCAGCACAGGGCCTGGGGCGGGCAGTGCAGCCTCCAAGACTTTGGACAAGCGGCGGCGGCTGGAGGAGGAAGCCAAGAACAAGGTGAGGGAGCAGTGGGTGTCAGTAGAGGGTCCTGTGGGGTGAGCAGCAGGGTGGCGTCTCCCGTACTTGGGTAGCACCCCCACCATCAGTCCTCTGCAGCACTGTGCGTCCCTCCAGCGACCACCTTCCCATCTTCCGCTCCCTGGCTCCTACACTGGGTCCTCCATGAGGGATGCACCTCCACATTCCCTGTTGCCACCCAGGCGGAGGAAGCCATGGCCACCTACCGCACCTGTGTGGCTGATGCCAAGACGCAGAAGCAGGAACTGGAGGACACCAAGGTGACCGCGCTGCGGCAGATCCAGGAGGTCATCCGGCAGAGTGACCAGACCATCAAGTCGGTGCGTGTTGGCCTCCCGGCTGGGGTGGGCAACGGTTGTCCCTGCTGACCTGGTCGCGTGCCCGCCCGCAGGCCACCATCTCCTACTACCAGATGATGCACATGCAGACGGCACCCCTGCCTGTGCACTTCCAAATGCTGTGCGAGAGCAGCAAGCTCTATGACCCAGGCCAGCAATATGCCTCCCACGTGCGCCAGCTGCAGCGCGGCGAGGAGCCAGACGTGCGCTACGACTTTGAGCCCCACGTGTCCTCCAGCTCCTGGTACCGCACTGGTCCCTTCCTGTCCACCACATCCATGCCCCAGGGACTGGGCGTCCTGCCTGTAGCATGGCAGGCCTGGGGGTGCTCCAGTGGTCACTCCCTGACGCCCCCACCTCCCTATTCCCCTGGCCAGGTCGCCAATCATGCGTGCCCGGAAGGGCAGCTTCAATGTTGGTGACACAGTGGGGGCAGAGGCCACCAGCAGCCCCCCAGAGGAAGGCGGGGCCAGCGAGGCAATGCCTGCCAAGGAGCACAGAGGTGAGTGCCTGGGCAGGAGCTCAGGGACACTGGGTCCCTGTGCCCGCCTGAGGCCTGTGCTGGAGACGCCCTCCTTCTTCCCAGGGGCACGGGGGCACCAGGTGCACAAGTCATGGCCCATCTCCATCTCTGACTCTGATGGCATTCTGGAACCCACACCTGGAGCAGGTGAAGCCTGGGGCCTGTCCAGTGGGCTGGGGCGGGGCAGCTGTGGGTCCATCCTGGTTCAGGAAGTCTGAAAACCCTCTTTCCTCCTTAGGGGACTTTAAGAAGTTTGAGCGGACATCGTCTAGCGGCACCATGTCATCCAGCGAGGAGTTGGTGGACCAGGAGGGTGGCACAGTGACGTCTGCCTTTGAGCAGGGTGAGGGGCTGTGCATCCTGGGCAACAGGGGGAGGGTCTGGACATGCTTCATGGGCTTGGCCTCCTGCCTCCGTGACACTGGCTTCCTGTCCTGCCCCCAGCTGACCTCAACGGCATGGCCCCCCAGCTGCCTGTGGCTGTGCCCAGTGGGCCTTTTCGCCATGTGGGGCTGTCCAAGGCAGCCCGCACCCACCGGCTCCGGAAGCTCCGCACACCTGCCAAGTGCAGAGAATGCAACAGCTACGTGTACTTCCAGGGAGCTGAGTGCGAGGAGGTGCTCAGGGCAAGGCTGGAGGGGAGCGGGAAGGAAGTGCAGAGGGGCTGGAGAGGCTAGAGGTGAACAGGTGTCCCAGGTGGAGGGAGAGCCAGCGCAGGGTCCTGGGGCTGTAGCAGGAAAGCCCCAGGTTGAAAGGAGGCAGGAGGTGGGTACAGAAACACCACTTCCAGCCTGGTGAGGTGGCACACACCTGTGATCCCAGCAACTCTAGAAGTTGAGGCAAGAGGCTCTCAAGTTCAAGGCCAGCCTCAGCAACTTAGTGAGGCCCTGCCTCAAAATTAAAAATAAAATGGGCTGGGGATGTGGCTCAGTGGTTAAGCACCTCTGGGTTCACTCCCAAGTACTGAAAAGAGAGAAAAAATAATAATAATACCAAAACCAAAGCAGCACCACCTTCCACCTGAAAGTGGTATCAGAAGGTCATGGGGGTCATCACGGCTTCAGAGAGGAGGGCGGAGATGGAGCCTGGGCCAGAACAGGGCTGAGTGTGGGGCAGGGCTGAGGCTCACTGTCTGCTGGCCCCCAGTGCTGCCTGGCCTGCCACAAGAAGTGCCTGGAGACCCTGGCCATCCAGTGTGGCCACAAGAAGCTGCAGGGCCGCCTGCAGCTCTTCGGCCAGGACTTCGGCCAGGCAGCCCGCGACACCTCGGATGGCGTACCTTTCATTGTCAAGAAGTGCATCTGTGAGATAGAACGGCGAGCGCTGCGCACTAAGGTGTGGCCCTGGGGTCTGGCGGGGTTCCTGGGTCCTAGGAGGGTGGGCAGAGGCTGACTGCTGCCCTGCAGGGCATCTACCGGCTTAACGGGGTGAAGACGCGCGTGGAAAAGCTGTGCCAGGCCTTCGAAGCTGGCAAGGAACTGGTGGAGCTGTCACAGGCCTCGCCCCATGACATCAGCAACGTCCTCAAGCTTTACCTGCGCCAGGTGAGATGAACTGGAGGTGAGGAAGAACTGATGCAAAGAGGTAGCTCCTAGAAGGGGTGTGACCAGAGTGGGTGAATTTGCTGCGGTGGGTGGGGCCCCAGGGTGACTGGGCATGGCCGGGACAGGTACTATCTGAACCTGAGTGGGGTGGACTCAGATGCCCCAGGGGGTGGGGCCCCAGTGTGGCCGGGAGTGGCCAAGGCAGCCTTCTTACTCTGGTCCTGATGCAACCTCCTGCAGCTGCCAGAGCCTCTCATCTCCTTCCGCCTGTACCACGAGCTTGTGGGGCTGGCCAAGGACAGCCTGAAGGCGGAGGCTGAGGCCAAGGCGGTGTCCCGGGGTCGGCAGGATGGGTCTGAGAGCGAAGCAGCCACTCTGGCTATGGTGGGCCGCCTGCGAGAGCTCCTGAGGGACTTGCCTGCAGAGAACCGGGCGACACTGCAATACCTGCTGCGACACCTGCGCAAGTAGGGCTCTGGGCCGGGCTTCAGGGTAGCACAGGGGCCCCAGAAACGCCTCATATCCACTCTGCACCTTCTTTGCCCCAGGATAGTGGAGTTGGAGCAGGACAACAAGATGACTCCGGGGAACCTAGGCATTGTGTTTGGGCCAACACTGCTGCGGCCCCGACCCACGGAGGCCACCATCTCCCTCTCCTCTCTGGTGGACTATCCCCACCAGGCCCGAGTCATTGAGACCCTCATTGTCCACTACGACCTGGTTTTTGAAGAGGAGCCCAAGGAGGCCCCAGGATGCCAGGTGAGGGGAGGCTTCAAAGTCACCACCACCCCACAGGGTGTTGGGGTCTCCACAGGAGGGAGACAAGACTGAGAGGCACTTGATTGGACAGGGCAGCCAGGTGTGCCATGAACTGCACTAGGTGAGTCCTGGGGGAGAGTGCCAGGACACGCAAAGGCGTGCTGGTGTCCACTCTCCCATCTGGGTGGGGCAGTGGGGCCTCTCTCCAGCTGCCTGGTCTGCATTCTGCAGTTGTATTTCTAGATTCCTAACGACATCCTGCTCCTTTCTTCCCAAGTCCTTGTGTGTTTTGTCTGTCTCCCGGCATCTCTTGGTGTTACTGGATGTCCTCCTGCCCCCACCAGCCTAAGTGGGCCCTGAGAGCCAGGGACCCCGAAGGCTCATAGCCTCTGATGCTGGCATCCACGCTGGGCCTGGCCTGTCTGGTCAGAGCGTTCCACCCCGTGCAGGGGCAGGAGTGCCACGGCTCCTGGGGAGCCAAGTTTCAGAAAGGCCAGGCCTATTTGCATGTGCACAGGAACCACCTGGGAGCGCCAGCTTCAGGAGCAGCAGTTCAGACTTTAGGGTTTGGGGCTTTTATCATTTGTTAGCTCACACGATGGAAAGCAAAGCTTGGCAACTGGTCTGCGGCCTTGCTGACTCCCTACCCTGCTGCAGGATGGGCTGTCCAGGCAGCAGGCCCAGGAAATGGAGGCCGGTGAGGAGGTTGCCTACGCCCTGCAGGAGGAGGCGGAGGACGGGGGCAGAGGTGAGTGGGGCCGGAGGAAGGCCAGAGTCTGAAGTGCATCATGTTCTGTGGTTCTGTCTGCTGTGACACCATGTTTGCCCAGTGCTCACCTGCTTTCCTTTACTGTGTCACAAACAAGCCAAGCAGGGCCCTTCCAAGGCGGTCATCTCCCCTGAGAAAAGGCCACAAAGGTCCACGTCCACGTGCATTGAGTCTCTTCAGTGCTTCGCGGGCAGTGTGGTGTCCAAGAGCGGAGCAGGCTGGCTGGGCCCTGGGGTCTGACTCAGGTGGGATGTTTTGAGCCCGGGTCCTCCACTCCTGTCCTCTCCTCTCTGACCGGCTTTCCCAGAATCCCGAGTTGCATCCAACGACTCTGACTCAGAGCTGGAGGAGGCCTCAGACCCCTTGTCATCGTCGGACGCCAGTGCTCTGCACCACCTCAGCTTCCTGGAGAAGGAGGGCGAGGCCAGCCTGGATGAGGTTCCCCGAAGCCGCAGCGGCAGTGAGGGGCAGCTGGGGGAGGAGGACGAGGAGCACCAGGTGCGGCGGCTCTCAACTCATAACTCCAACCAGTCCAACAACGTGGGGCAGGCCTGGCTGCCCACCGAGAGGCTCCATGGCAGGTGGATGGCGGGCACCTGCTGAGCTGGGGTGGTGGGCGGGTGCCATGCTGGCTGCTCTCCTGCGGCCTCTGCCTCTTGGGGCACAGCTAGCCACACAGTCCTGGTCACTGGTGAGAGCACCTGGACTGGCACTGAGCAAGGGCAGTGCTGGCCGCCTCCCACCTGAAGCTTCCTTCTCGTGGCACGTGCAGCTAGGGTGCTCTGAAGCTCAGCTGAGCCTGAGCTCACTGCTCCTGGGCAAAGCCACCCAGCCTTCTGTTGGCGCCCACAGGGCTGCGTTGTTTGTACGGCCATTCCTCGAAGGCAGGCCCTGCGCTGGCCTCTCCTCTCTGCAGGTTGGGTGGAAGGCTGTTCTGGGCCCCGTGGAATCAGTGGGGGCTGGACACTGACACTGCTGCCTTGGCTGGAGATTGGTGAGCCAGGCTCTGGGTTTGGGATTTGCTCTCTTTTCTGGAGGCCGGTCATGGACACCTGGGGTTGGACTCACTGTGGAGACTCTTGCAGGTCATTATGCAGTTGAAATGCACATCTGTTTTGCTTGGAATAAACCTTTAACTTGGTCTACTTGCTGTGGCCCCTGGGGAAGGGGAGGGGGCCACAGGCCCTATGGTGTGTCCTTGGCTTCCTTGCTGAGGAGGGCCACCAGGAAGGAAACACCCTGCCACTGGCCCTGGTGGTGTGGTAAGCCCAGTGGTCCTGGAGGCTGGCATCAGGTGACCACTTTGTGCAGCCCACAGCTTGGGGACAGCCAACAGAGCTGTCCACAAGGAGGATATGTTCTTTGCCCATGAGGTTCCTTTTCCTGCCTCTAGGGGCTGTGGACCTCCAGGCTGCACCTGATATCTGCCATCTTTTGGGGTGCTAGGGTGGAGCCCAGAGTCTCATACACACTGAGCTCAAGCTCTTCCAGAGCCAGGGTACTCCCATCCCACTCCCCCTCACCCAGAGGTCGCCGGCCAGCCCAGCCCAGGGCAGATGCTGGGCACTGTTCGCGTCTGCTGCAGTAGCAGCTAGTGAAGAGGCCCTCCCCTCCCACGGAACAGCAGCCTCACTGAGCTGCCTCCCAGGGCGCAGCCAGGCTGGGTGCTGCAGGCTGCCACAGTCACTGTCCCCGCCACAAGTCATGCTGAGGAACTGGCGCAGGGACAAACTGGCTGCAAAGCCCAGGGTATTTCCTGTGACCCTTTCTGAAAACATGTGGATTCCCAACACCTACTTTTTGAGCTGGGGATGGAACCCAGGTCCTGGTGCAGCCTAGAAAAGCCTCTACCACTGAGCCCCACGTGGTCCCCTTGGCATTGAGGCGAGGCCAGCAACTGACTAGAACCCTATAAGCTGTGTTGCAACCTGCAACACAGGTCTGCAGAGCTGGGCAGCCACCCCACCATCCGTCTCCGGAATGGTCCATCTTCTCAAACGGAATCTGCCCCCGTTCCACATAACACCCAGCCCCTGCTCCACCAGGGTCCTGTGGATGGACCCTGCAATGTCCTGTCAGGGATGTATCATTTTGGCCACCATGATCTTGAAAAGCAATGTGGATATATTTGGAGAGAAGGGGGGACTTGTTCTACCTGTTAGACACACTAGACTAAAATCCTAAATCAACCTTTGGAAGAGAACCTCGGTACAAACCCCCAAGTGTCTGTGGGTCTTCACATGCTCAGCCTTCAGGGCAGCCAAGACCTGCCACCAGGTTCGACCCTCTTCTGTGCAGCAGGAAGGTAAGCCCATTACACAAGGCCCAGGATGCATGCCAGAGTGTGGGGTGCCTACTGTAAAAGCTGGGATCCCCAGCGGGTATTAAGGAGCCAGGAGAGCATCTCTGCAAATCTTACGCCTGATGAAGGCCTTGCATGTAAAGTTTACCCACAATTCAATGCCCTGAGAGGCTGCTTCACACCAAGACAGCTGCAATCGAGGTGTGCAAGGCCAGGCATGGTGGCAGCACATGCAGAGGACCAAAGTTCAAGGTCACCCTAAGGAAACTCAGCAAGACCCTGTCTCAAAAAAAAAAAAAAAAGGGGGGAGGGTGGCTGGAGTGGTGGCTCAGAGGTTTTGGCGTTTGCCTGGCAAACACGAGGACCCGGGTTCAAACCCCAGCACCACGTACACAACTGAGTGTTGGAGCAACTAAGGCCATGTAAAAAATTAAAAATAAAGTTGTTCTTCTCTTTCTGTCTTACTGTCCCTCTCTCTTAAAAAGAAAGGGCTGGGGATGTGACTCAGTGATTAAGTGCCCTGGGTTCAATCCCTGCTCACCCTGAAAAACATTTTAAAAAGTTGAACACTGAAGTGTTGTTGAGGACAAGACAGAACCTTTGGGGCTGGGGTGGGAGGTGCAGCTGCCTTGGAGTTTCAGGGCCTCCTAACATCACCATGTGACCTGGAGACATTTGACAGCATTGCCAACAGCAGCCAAGTGGAACACCCACAGGTGAAGGGGCACACCTGCGCAGCATGGACAGGCCTTGTGGACCGTATGCTCAGGGCAAACCAGACACACAAGGCCACAGCATGCGAGTCCTGTGACAGGGGAGGGTGCAGGCTTCTTTCTGGAGTGATGGAATGTTCCAGAACTAGACACAGGCAATAGCTGCCTAGGCCTGGCCCAGCAGCATACAGGTAGCACACAGCAAGCACTGGTTTTGATCCTCGGCACTGAGAGAGAAAACATCAGCAACCACAGGTGAATGGGGAGATTTTGTTTCTAAGATTCACCAATGCCTGCTTCTCACCTGTATGGGCAAAGGCCTCTGGAAGCAGACTCGGAAAAAATAGACGGACCCCAAATTTCTAGCTAAGAGGAGCAGCTGGGCGAGGGGCAGGGGCAGAAGCTGGCATGTGGGCCCACCCACGAAGGCAGCATCTTCCCCCAACCCAGGGTCCTTGACGAAAACTGCTCAGAGCAAGGCCCTCATCCACTGTAAATCTCATCACTCACCTTAGTTTTTGAAATAAGTAAATCCGTTCACTCAAAACATCATTTATTTCTAAAACACAGCACTCTCTACAACCAAAACCTCCTGGAGGTGCAGCCTTGTACTCACAAGCAGAGATGGAGTGGCTGGTTGGGGCAGAGCCCAGGAGATGCAGACAGAAGCCCCCACCTGCAGCGGAGTAAGTGCCAGGCAGCACAAGGACTCAGGGCTGTTGCCTGACAATGGCTGCCCCCAGCTGGCCCTCCAGGGTCATGTCCTTCCAGGGCCATGTTCCAACCAGGCGAGGCCACAGGAATCCTCACACTAGAGAAGGAAAACCAAAGTAGGGGGTGCTGTCCTTGGGGAGTGGAAGGGTGAGAGGCAGACCGCAGAGCAGGCCAACTGTGCATCCCAACAGTGGTCACATTCATCGTCCATCTCTGGGGTCTGGGCCTGGAGAAAGACAAGCATGGGGCAGCATAGGGTGACACTGCTGGACTATACGCAAAGGGCTGAAGTGGGGCCTGAGGGTGTGGACAGGAAGCCCAGGGAGGCTCCAGCCTGCCCCAGGACTGCCTCCCAGTGCCCAGGTACCCACATAGGGTGGAGCTGAAATCACTGTCCTCCTGGGAAGCTCCACCTCTCACCTGCTGGGTGGTGGACAAGCTGGGGTGGGGGTAGTGCTTCAGCACCCTTCATTCTTAGGCACAGGGGGCAGCGGGAGCTGCAGTGGGCAGGCCCAAGTGGGTGATGGGAGGGGCTGGTCCCAGGACAGAGCTACAACCTTCCTGCATGTCAGCATGGAGGGGACCACCCACACTCTTGCCTCACCTGACGTATGTGTGGTGGCTACTGCACCAGCCGGTAGGTGATGTACCTGCCTGCAGTCTCGCTGGGTCGGATGATCTTTACCACCTGCAGCAACACAGGGGCAGGGGCTGAGGGCCTCACCACGGCAGCATGGGGTGGTACATGGGTGGATGCCTGCCAGAGGCCTGGGAACCACACTTCTCTGGGACCCAAAGGCCCTGTCTTTAAAAGGGGGTGGGGGTGTGATCCTGAGGGACAATGTCCCTGGCAGGCGTCAGCATCCGAGGCCATCCTGCTCCTGTGGGCCTCTCACCTGCCCTCGCTTTATCCCAAAGTAGCGCGCCACGGGGTCTCCTGCTTGGATCCTGGGCAGCTGGTTCTCTCGGAGTTTGCTGGGAAGCACAGTCAAGGAAAAGGCCAGGCAGGGCCATCTGGGCTAGGGATGGGACACCAGGGGCCCAGAGGGAGGAAGGATACTATCCTGCAAGGATACTACCGGGCCAGCAGCTCAGTCACTTCCTCCTTAGTCATGACCACATGCTCTGGAACCAGCTGCCGAGAGAGCAACCCACAAGTCACCATCAGGGCTGTTGGACAAGCCCCACCACCACCCTGACCACGGTGGGTACAGAAGCCAAAGGTGGCCAGCTCCCCGCACCCAGGTTATGGCCACTGTGCATTATGGTTCTCTACCAAGCAGGCAGCACGGGGTCCCCTGGGACTACTGGAAGACAGAGATTCTTGCTCCCAGCCCTGATCCTGCAGGCCGGTGTGGGCCTGGGACCCACACCTTTAGTATGTTCCTGGGTGCTATGACTGCTGCAGGCCAGGACTCACTGTGGGAACCTTGCTCTGATTTCCTCCCTACCTACCTGTCACTGGACCCTCCTCCTGCTCCCCAAGCAGGTAACTATCCCTCTTCCTGCTCCCCGCTGGGCTCACCTCATGCTCCGTGATGTTAATCAGCAGCTCTTGCTGCAGGAATTGCTCTAGGATGTACTTGGGGGCCATGTCCACCAGAGACTGCAAGAACAGTGTTGTCACACAAGGCTGGGGGCAAGCCCTGGCCCCACTGCTCAGCCTATGGGATCCACTCTGTGCCTCCCCACTGCACTCCTTTGAGCTGACGCCTGCCCACCCTGGGGCCTTGGCTCCTGCCAACCTGGGCAACTGCTCTGGGTATCTTCAGAGCTGGCCTGGCACCTCCGGCAATGCAGCGTCATCACATATGACTGCGTGCATGCCACATATAGACCAGGCGAGGCAGGACTGCTAGCCACCTGACCCCCACGAACCCAGTTCAGGCTACCCAGGTTCCCCAAGGTCCCTCCTGGGTGGTGCCCACCTCTGTGCACACAGGACACAGAGCCTGCATTCCCAAAGCATGTCAGGACTGAGACCACCTAGGTTACTAGATGCCAAGGTGAGCAGGTATGGAGAACAGGAAGCAGGTGGGACTTGTAAACATCAGCCACTTCCTCCGCGGCTCCTGGCAAGGGAGGGGGGACAAAGGCGGGGCTTCACCTGCTTGGCGGAGGGAGTCATGCCCTGCTGCACCACGATGAGGGCCCGGGTGATGTTCTCTTCCTGCATGCGCTGGCAGTAAACCTTGATGGTCTTGATCCCCACCTTGGGCTCCTCTGGAAACATATGGTGGCTCACTGCCCAGGCCATCCTGCCCTTTGGGGGTCAGGTGCCCCAAGTGGTGCTAAGCTTTAGGAGTCCCCAGACTCATCAACTTTTTCATTCTGACAGCCCAAGAGACAGAAGTGGCTGCTCACATGGTGGGACGAAGCTACCTGACCTGACCTGCCAAGGGAGGGTCCTCACACAGGTGATAGGGCCACCAGAACACTGGCAGACCAGGTGCCTAGGGGTTGGTGCAGGGGTGCGGGCAGGGCTGTACACACCTGGCTCAGTCACAGCCTCTCCTCACACCCTGACCCACTGACAAAGGCAGACTGGACTGTCCCCCCTTTCATATGCTGAAGCCCTATACCCCAGGACCTCAAAATGTAACTGTTAGGGGCTGGAAGGGTGGCTCAACAGTTGGAGTATTTGCCTGGCATGCGCAAGGACCCCAGCTCGAACCCAAACACCACATACACAACTAAATGTCAGAGAAATGAAGGCCAGATGAAGAAAGAAATAAAACTTGATTCTCTCTTTATCTCAGCCTCCAGGACCGTTGATATTATAGGTGTGGCACAAAAAAGCTTTTAAGAAGACAATGAAGACACAGTGAAGTCATTAGGGTGACAATGCTGCGCACTTAGAAGCAGAGCCACGTGAGAAGCCCTGCCAGGCACTGAGGCACACACCTATCATTTCAGCTACTCAGAAGACTAAGACAAGAGGATCCCAAGTTCTAGGACAGCCTGAGAAGCTCACAAGACTGCCTCAAAATTTAAAAAAGAAAGAAAGAAAGATGCTGAGAATGCAGCTCAGTGATAAACTGCCCCCGGGGATAGAGTCCCAGTACCACAAAAAAATAAAAAACAGCAATAATGGACGTTCTCGGGAGATGGCGGTGGGATAGACACAGGTGAGAGGCAGGCAGAGCAGGAACCCTGGTACACCTGGAGGAGTAGAGTGAAGAGTAGCCACAGGGTGGCTGGGGGGCAGGCAGGGAAGACACATGCAGATCTGAGGTCAGGAGGGGCCTGGGGGAGGGGGCCTGAGTGATACTCATGCCTGAGAATATGGTTCAGAAAGAGAGAGGGATCCAGGCAGGGAAACAAAGGGTGCTGTGAAGTAGCATGTCCAGGTGACTCCACCAGAACCGTGACCCCTTGGGGACATAACGCTGCCATGGGCCAGTAAGTACCCGCACCTGGGAAAAAGACGAACATCTGGTCAGTGGGGTCATCATTGTGGGCCACCAGCACAGTGAGGTCAGTACGCCGTGGCCGTCCTTCACTTGGCTTGTCCCCAAACTGGGCTTTGAACTCCTCCAACGTCTGGTCCAGCTCATCTTGGGTCACCAGGTAGCCCCGGTCATGGCACAACTGTGGAGAGAAAGAAACAGACGACCCTCTGGAAGGAGGAGCTCCTGAACAAAGTGGACACACCCCTGCAGCTGAATGTCGCAACCTTGGGCACTCAGGATGGGCAGAGTCCCAAAGGCAAACCGAGCACTCCAGCGGCCGTGTGACCAAACCACCCAGCTCCTGCCCGCAGCACCCCTGTAAGTAGACGGGAATGGTCCCAGAGTGCTCCAGCCTTGGCGACCACTGCGGCAGGCATCGGCTGGGAACAAACCCAGGCTGTGGCAGTCAGCACCCTTGACCACCCTGCAAAGCTATGTGAAAAGAAGAGAGAAAACAGTGGTGACTTTGGGCTGACAGTGCTAGCAGGGCGACAAAGCGCCACCCAGGAACGGCTAAGGTAAGCTCCCACTTGGCCTTTCTCCACGCCCACCAAAAGGGCTTCTTTCCTATCCTTCTGCGGCGCCGGGACTCGGGCACCCCTGCCCACCAGCCCTGAATTCGGAGGCAAGTGGTCTTCAGCGGGCTTCCAACCCGAGTGTTTCCAGGCCAACCCAGCAGCGGAAGGGACGGACAGGCAGGGGAACCAGGCGAGTGGCGGGTGGGGAGGGCCGGCAGGCGGGGCGGGCGAGCGGCGGGCGGGGAGGACGAGGAGGGCGG